>PVIR01002354.1:0-103929 GCA_004026965.1 Petromus typicus | reverse complement strand
ATTTTGTTGGATTTCTTGAACCAAGTACTATGCACCAAATGTTAACAATATTAAATGTGATCATAGTAAATTTGGTAGAGATAGAGCAAAAGAAAGAATGCTGTGTTAGAAAAGTCACTAGGCTGGATCTGGGGTCCCGAGGCAGAAATAAGGAACTTATTCCACTGTGTAGAGTAAGTTTGTAAGTGCACTGACTTTCATCACAGAGGAAGAACTTTTAGGACACATTAGTAATACATAGAGAAGGGCTTATTAGATATGTAGGTCACACTCAAGTGAGGAATGTGGCTGCTTAGAGAAATGAGACCCACAAGGAACCAGAGTTGGGTATTTTTTAGGGGTTGTTTTCAAGATGGGTGATTTAGGATGTGTCATCTCTTCCAGATTACCGTGTAATCTGGCTACACATATCTGAAGATGAGATATGCTCACTACCTACATTGCTGCTTCCTGAGAGTGGAGGGTATAAAGGACAGGTGTAAAGCCCAGATTTACAGGCTTCTACTGTCTTTGTGATCTTTAGGATTTTTTAAAATTAGTTTCTCATTAAAAAGTGGGGAAAAGGCCTGAGTAAATTCTATGTCTTGAAGCTGCACTTTTTCTTACAAGCACAATTTTAGAATTTCAATTTCCTTGTTTCCTTTCTACTTAATTTTTTATTTATTCTGTCCTACCTCAGAAAGACCATGGACTTTGGAGTCAAGTGAACTTGTGAAAAAATCTTACTCAATCCTAAAAATGTAGGCATCTGATGCTTTGTTTTCTGTGTTGAATAAAATAATTTGAATTCTAATGGCTGAAAACTTCTGTTGGTATTAAACAACTAACAGCTAGTGTACCCTCAATAAATTATAGTTACTGTTATTACGTGAACTGCTTATAGAGCTCTTACAGAGCCCAGATCTGTCTGTAAAGTCTGCCTTCTTCCCTATAGGGTTTTGAGATAATAACTAGTAATATCTAAATATCATCATATGTAAGTATCTGTGTAATTAGTATAGTCTTAAACATTTAGAAAATAATTGTCAAGTACTGAACTCTTCTAGAATGCTGTTTACTAAGAATCTTTTTTTCTGGCACCACATTCCTCCTTGGCTGTTTCCTCTGTTAAACTTGCCATTTTTTTTCTTTAGACTTTAGACTTAGACTTTATAACCCCTATGATTTGTGAGTGTCCAAAAGTGCCACTTCTGAGTTTGCCAGCAGACATCAACAAAAGTTATAGTTCTATTTAGCATGTCATGTGGGGCCCGTGAGGGTACACACTTAAAATACTTGAAGAACCTCTCAGCAAAGGGACCAGAATACTTTCAGCTGTTTTTCTTCCTAGAGTCAGGGCTGCCTTTTCTTTTCCCCTGGATGAGGCTGTCTACCTTTGTGGCTGTCCTAATCCTGCTCTCATCACCAAAATTATTCCTTTACCTAGGCATGTTATTCGAATGTAAAGTAACAGAAATATCCTTTTGACAATGGAAAGCTGTCAGTGCCTGAGGAAACATCAGTTAGTCTTGTTGAGGGCAATCACATGTGCCTTGTACATTCTCTGCCCATTTATTTTTTTTATGAAGTTTTGGGAAACTATCCTTTTGTTTTGTTCCAACTACAAGCACAGACATAGCCCTGATGCTAGAACACACACTTTTTCAGGAAGTGCTGGTGCTAAGGGATTCGACTTGTGAATGTCTTTACTTACAAAGGACAGTGTTCAGTCCCTTGAAATTAACTTGAACACACAGGATCATTGCTTTTTAATCTTTACAGCAAGGTAGCCATGACCTTCCTTTCCTTAGTGAACACTGCTTGGAATCTCGGCTGCTTGTGGTTGTGAGCAATTCTGTTCTTGCCTGACCTAATTAATCTGCTTTACTTACTGCAACAGTGATGTGGAGCTTCCCCACAGAAAGAGAGGCTGGGACCTGTGCTTCAAACGCTCTAAACTCATTCACTCTGAAGACATTTCTTGGCAGGAGGCTACTATTATTCCCATTGCACATGACAAAATAGACAAATTCAGAAAGGTTCCAGGAGAACTTCAAAATAGGGAGCCAGGACACAAACCTGGCTCCATGGGCTGCAAAGCTCATGATGTGGGCAATTCAATGATGTTTAGAGCTCAGACGTTTATAGTCTTAAATGAGAGAGAGAAAGATATTTATAGATTTTCTTCATTCTTCGTCATTTCCTACCTTTCCTTATTTTTCACATCATGGATGTGCCACATATGTTCCTCCATATCCTAAGCTCCTAGGATCTAGAGAGTCACTTTACATTGGTGTCACCTACCTTGATGCGTGACTCAGTGATCTGAAGGTTCCTCATTAAATGTTGTAAAATGTTGTTTTATTAAATATTATTGAAATATTAAATATTGTTCTTTCCAGATTTATGTGGACTTCCAAAATCAAAACTCAACTGTGAAAGCATTTTTCACAATTATGTCCTGATTTATAGATGAGGGAATTTTAAAATCACAGTGAGACTATAAAATCCATAAAGATGAACAGACTCCCTCTGGGGAATTTATGAGCCTTGAACAAGGCTGAGATCCCCTGTTTGTGGAGTATACACCAAGTATAATCACTCATATAATCTTCTCACCTCCCACCCACTCCCAAGTACCATTAAATTAGCATGGTAACAACCAAATCAAGTGTTTAACTTTTTATATAAGAGATTGTGGTACTAGTCTTCATTGGGCAAAGGACATGTTCCTTACCACCTTGAGATATCTACCTGAGAGCCAGCCTACTGGAACCCACACACATTCCACACCAGCTGTACTTCTAGGTGCCCTGGGTCTCAGTGCTGGTTATCTTCATGCATGGGGTTTGTCCATGATACAGCTGACTCGGGCACCCTAGTATGTCTCCTCTAACCTAACACATTGGCCCTCACAACACTCTGAATAGTAGATTAGAAATAAAAATCCATTCAGCATATAAGATGATACTCTAAGCTCCCTATAAAAGACAGTTGAAATAATAATCCCTTTCCATAATCAGAAAATTTGAACAAAAATATCAGTTTCTCTGACTGATTCAGATAGCAGTGGTTAATATCTATTCTTTGCAAAGAAGTAACAGGTGATATCTGTTTCTTTTTACAGCTCTGTGCTTCTAATTGATGAAATAAGTCATATAGTTTTACAAAAGAGAAACTTACATGATCTGTCTTTGGTCCTATAATAAGAGGAAAAGAAATGGGAGAGGAAGAAAAGTAATTCTGTAGACAGCTTGTTTTCTTAATTTTTTGAAAGTTCAGTTTCCTCAACTGTAAAAGTAAAGGTAATAATGTATATAGTTTTTAGCATCCATGAAGATTTCCTGAAATTGTCTATGTGAAAAACTTCACCATTCCTCTACAAGTAATTTAGCCACCAGGATCCATAAGACTTAGCTGAGTTTCTTGCCTCCATACCTCATACTTTCCCATTCCAGTTTTAGATCCCAGAATTCTGAGCAGAGCCCACAGAACCTGTGCTATGTGCGATTTGAGGCCTGGCTGAACAGGAAGAGCGCTCTCCATGCACTGTGTTCATCCCGCTCTGGACCAGGTGTCCAGAGGAAGCCTTTAGAGACAAGTATCCTCTGCTCCTGTAAAAGGGTGTCAGCACAAAGTCCAAAAGACTTAGCTCATCTAGAAGACAGAAGAAAAAAAATAAGCCTCAAATTCAAATGGAATGTAAATTAGGTACAGTCATACCTTGGTTCATGAACTTCATTCTTTCCACGATTCTGGTCACAAACTGAATTAAATGAAGACTGAATCAAATTCAGTGGTTAGGTTCAACGTTAAGCTTATGGGGAAATTGATTCAGTACCAGTGTATTATAACACTATGTACACTGTGGTGAAATAAAGGAAATTAGGTGAAATTAATGGGTCTGTGAGTGAAATTTGGGATATCCTTGCTGCTGTATAATGTCCGGCCATGGGAAGTGATGCAAGGATTGAAAAGGCAGCTTCTCTCCCAGGATTTGCACCACTTGATATGCCAATACTTTCCCAGGGCTCACCATAGCATCTTCCGGCCAGGTACCAGGAGCCTTCCTTGTTGCTCAGGCTCCCTGCTCTGCTGCACTCTCATCTGTCTTCTCTGACTGGAAACTCAATATCCTGCAGAAAGTCTGCAGTCATGCCTGCAAATTACTTGCATCCAGTCAGAACAACCTTTTAGTTCTACTTCCAAACTGAGTGCCTCAGTGGTTCCAATCCCCTGAGAAGTAGGGAAGCTCCTGTAGTCTCCCAGGCCCATAGTTTTAAGTCACATGGGTGAATTGAAGCATACAGCTGACAGCATTGTAAATCTTCCCATGGCAGGTGAGAAGCAGAAGTGACCAGTGTGCTAGTGTACACAGGAAGGGATTTGATCTCAGGGAAATGAGGCACTATGCCTTGTTCTAGTTTGAGAGGGTGCCTTGGGATTTAGCTAAATTTGCATACGAAAGGCAAGCTGTAGCTTGTGTTAGATTTCTCCTGGAGATAAGGTGCTGTTCATTGCTCAACTTCAGTGTAGTATCCTATAACAAAGCTTGATACAGCCCAAGCAGTATTGCCCTTTTTTTTAAATCTCTGGCTTGAAAAACTTTAATTCTAGTTTTACCATTTCCAGTTCGCTTTGGTGAAATAACGGCTATTTCCAAAGGGTGGGGAAACAATGAAACATTATCATAGGTGCGAGGCCTAGCAGGAAGCTGAAGTAAAATGAAAACTCAGTGCTAGAACCTCCTTCCTGCCCTTTCTCCCTTTCCATGCACCACGAACCCTCCCTGCTAATTGCATCTCTTTATTCCTCGAGTCAGACACACTTTCTTATTATCATCAGCAGCAGATTTGGCCCTTTGTGTCAGCCCTGTCCACAGGCCCAGTAATGCACAGGACAGCATCAGTATTTATCTCAAGGTGACACTTGTAATGGATGATTGCTGCACTTCTTAATCCATTTATGTAATCCTTTCTGCTTTGCTTGCAGTTATTTTCAGGGCTTTAGCAGCAATAAAATGGTTCCTTTCCCAAGACAGAGTTCATTCAATTTAAATCTGGATTGATCGTAGCTAAACTTATGACATGTCTTTACAAAGGAAGAAAAAACAGCTATAAATTATGTACAGTGATTAGCATTTATTCAGTTCCCACAGTGTCCGAGCTCAGCATTTAACAATTAGGTATAAATCGCTGCCCTTGAGAATGAAAGCATTGTTGCGCATCTGAAAATGCACTCAGGGTAGGACATCAATCCAGCTGCCATTTAATTTCCTATTCAAAGGGTTATCTGGCCAGATAGTTGATCTTTTTCTTATACTTAGTGAAACTAGCTGACTTCATGGGGCCAGTGGACATTTAGGCCACACTTGTGCATTCTTGTCCTTCAGTTGCCCTTACAGGCATTCAGCTGATTTATACTGATCTTTGACCTTTGCCTCCAAAGATCACCTTTTACTGCTCATCAAACAGCTTTAGTTTAAGACTAAAATGTTTCCTAGGTCTGTAGTAGGACAAGTGTGATATCTGCCCACTATTTGTGGTCCTCTCCTGTGGCAGATGAGCTGGTACCCAGGAAATGTCATTAGATGTGGTGGAGGGACCTGTGCAGGCCAAGAGCTTTCTTCTGCAGGTGTTGTGGGGAGCAGGTGTTGTGGGGAGCAGGTGCTTGTGTGGATGCATAAGCAGTCAGGAATTCAAGGCCGACAGGCTGGTGGATAGATTGGGAGAGCACTGTTTAAAATAAAATTTATATATTGTAACAATATAAACTAAATTCAAATAAAATTTTATTACTTAGATTTTAAAGGTTTTTAAGACAATCAATAGTAGTCCTATTAACCATACACTTCAAAAACCATTTCTATAAAAAGGCGACTTAAAGAGAAAGAAGGAGAAAGATCTGATTTTTTAAAAAATTATGCACTGACTTTAAAAGAAAGTAAATAAAGGTGGAACAAAAGTGAAATGAGACAAGATGAATAATAACACCCAGCCTTAATTGAGTACCAGGCACATTCCTTTCAACCCCACACATATTTACGTGTTGGAGATGAAAAGAAGAGGTCAGAGCCAGTAAGTCACTTTCCACCTGAGAGAAGCCGCAGTGGGCCAGTGAAGCTGCAGTTCAGTGCAGAGCCTGTGCACCTGACACTGCCATGCGGCCATCCAGGACCCGGTGCCCAAACTGGCACCATGCTCTTCAACATTTTGGCCAGCTCTGGATTTAAAATGAAACTAAAATCTTTTTTGTCCTCACATTAACTTCTAATAATTTTATTGCCATCCATTATTACATACATTAGAGTGTTCATTCCTCAGTATATCTCACATTATATATAAGTAATGTCTTAGACTCAGGATTTACATAGAAACAAATAATGTATTTTTTGTTTTTAAATATAAAACCATTTATTTTAAATTGTCCAATGTTTCGTCTTCTTTTATCAAAAAAAAAATGTGTACATTGGGGCCGGGGATATAGCTCAGTGGTTCCGGCGCCTGTCTTGCAAGCGCAAGGACCCGGGTTCAATCCCCGGTAACCACATAACAATACTGGGTGTGGAGACTCACCCCAGCGGCAACCAATACTACATACCAGTGCCGGGCGTGGTGGCTCACGCCTGTAATCCCAGCCCTCCGGAGGCAGAGGCAGGAAGATTGCTGTGATGTGAGTTTGAGGCTGAGCTCAGGGCCAGCCTGAACCACAAAGTGAGACCCTGTCTCAAAAAAACCTTAAAAAAAAAAAAATGTGTACATTAAAAAAGGTACTGGGTAATTTGAACCATGGTATAGATTTTAGTCAACCTTTTTGTTTTGTTTTTGTTGTTATTTTTAGAGGGCAGAAAGGATATGAGACAAATGAAACCCAGAGACGGATCTAACCCCGAGTTAAGATTGTTCTAACTGGATCTCCCACTCCATCCCCTGAGCAAGACACACAGGGAGGACTTTGCTCTGCATTGCATTTACTCACACAGTGTCTGTGTTTGCCCGCAGTTGACCTGGACAAACTCAATGATGACGTCAAGCATTACAGTTGCACCCCCAGAAATTACTCAGTCAATCTAAGGGAGGAGCTGAAGCTGACCAACGCAGTCTTCTTTCCTCGCTGCCTCCTGGTACAGCGCTGTGGAGGAAATTGTGGCTGTGGAATTGCCAACCAGAACTCTTGCACGTGCAGCTCAAGAGAAACTGTGAAAAAGTACCATGAGGTATGTCACTCTCCAGTTTCTTTTTATTATGCTGCATTTTGCTCTTTTCTAACTGAGTGAATTTGGCAACCCAGCAGGAGCCAAAAGACAGGACTGCTGAATGTGGCTGCCCAACAGCCGGGATGGATGGAGTCAGAATTCTTGCCATTCTAAGCTTGTAAGCCAAGTGCCCTGAAAAGAGAGTACTCCGTTCTTTAAAAGGGATTCCTTTTTCTAATTCTCAAAGGGTATCATTTGGTTTGAAAACTCCTTGTTAGAATAGTTAGATAATCATATGTATAATAAAAATAACCTGAGAGAGTACTTGGTCTCCTTGTAAAAAGATAATCATATCCTTTTGTACGACATGACTAAAAAATACCCTCTATTTTTGTAAGAAAATTTGAGGAGCTGAACTTTAATTTCATTAAATTATTTAAAAATTAAATGTAGTAAACACAGCAAAAATATAGATCTTCAGAGATCTTTTCATTCTCTAAATATAAAAACATTTCATTTTCTAACACTCTTGTTTTTCCTAAATACTACTTAGTACTGAGGGAAATAGTACTTGGATTATGCAAAAAGAAATTAAGATAAATATAAAGATTGAGGAACATAAATTAGTAATAGTAACATTTAGTAAGAGTAAGGCCACATGAGGATGACTGGATATGTCTCTGGTAGCAGTTGTTAGCCTGCTGTAAAGTGGGAAAGGGGATGCAGGTATCTTTTTATCCTTTTCATAAGTGAATAATCTAAGGCCTACAAAGACCAGCAAGTTGGCCAGTGAGATATAGTAAATCACAGAGCCAGAACCACATCTCCTCAGCTGGCTCTAGAATCTGGGTTCTTATCCCTAGTAATACTGGGTTGTCTGTGTTCAAAAACATAGCACCTTACTGATGATTAAAAAAGTAGTAAAATTAACAAGACTTAAAAATGTTCCTGACATTGATAATAGCTCTATTTTATGATTAGGAGAACAGTTACCAGTCACTTAGGTTTAGAAACTTAGTTTCACATATGTGAAAGAAGGCTAAAAAATAATACCAAATAACTTCTTCCAGGAATCTGCACATAAAATAATATAAGGTCAGTGAAATGCAGGTTGAAAGGCATGAAACATCACATAGGAATACATTATAAATGAAAGTTAAAATATAAAGCAAATATTGTTACTCACTATTGTTTGAGTTGCTTTCCGTAACTACCTGCTAATATAAAAGATAAATAAATAGTTCTCTCTGAGTATAATCCCTAGCTTTATAAAACTGGCTTTGGGAGAGGGCTTTTTGGTTTAGTTGCCTTTGTTTTTTTCTGTCTTAAAACCCACACAGCAATAACAGATGAAGAGGATACTGTTGAACTAATCAAAAATGGGCACATCATTACTGATATTTGCAATCTTAGAAGGTCACACCACAGTAGCCATAGTTACCTTAGTCAAGAGAGACATATTATTATAGACCTACCTACAAGAATTGCTTCCAACAGGTCAAAGATGTGTAAATATCATATCTTTTCTTTAGTATGAGAATATAAAGCTGTAAATGAGTTGTAGTATGTATAGTTGATATTGCAAAGTAGAAAATGTTTAAAAGGAAAGAGTGTAAGGGTAAATAATGAGGGGAAAATGAATGTGGTAATAATAAAGAAAAGAGAAAACAATGATTTGTATATAGGGGGGCGAGGGGATGCAGGGTGGGGGAAAGGGAAAAAATGAGAATCAGGTCATTCATATTCTGGTACAAACTCTTAATGTTGAATGCAATTATCATGTGTATTTATAATGTACCAATGAAGATAATTAAAGAAAAAAAGAACTGCTTCCTCCACCCACCTATTTTTAAAAGAAAAATATGTTCTATCTAGAGAATGTTGTCAGCTGTATGAATTGTGTTTTATTTTGTTTGAACTGATGAACTCTAGATTGGACACTGTCCTTCACTTTAAGAATCTGAATTTGGTAATGTTTGAAAGACCTCAAGGATAAACACAGAATGCAATAATCAAGTTAGAGTTAAAATAATTTAGAATCTCTACCTAATAATAACTGTGAGGAAGAACCTTCAAGTTCAGGCCTTTGATGTATTTATGGAGTTCTTTATTTTTATCTTGACCCTGTCTCAGCTTGAATTTTAAAACGCTATATCTTGGAAACAGCAGAGTTGAATACACACTCAAAAGGACTGTTACCTCCAAGATGTTTACCTCTGCAGAAGTCTGCAGGGCCTACCTACTCTCTTTCTCAGACCCTTTCTTATCTCTGTGTACAGTAGTAGTTCACTGTAAAGTTTCTGTCCACAATATATAGAGGGGAATACCTTTGATCTTTCTGTTCAGCCATGAGTGATCCAAAATGCTGGCATGTGTTTGAAAGTGTACTCCCAAACATTCCTTTAAAGGTGTCATAATGTTTTCATTTCTAGGGCTCTGAAGAGCTTTATACAAAATCACTCTGCCATGCACTGGACAAAGGGTGAAAAGAGCATCAATCACCCAGTCAGTAACTGCATACGTGGAACAAACACTCCCGTCAAACTTCCTGCAGGCTCCGAAAATACCCTCAAAATGTGTCACAATTATCACTGTCAAGCACGCCATGGAAAACAGCAGAAGGCGTATTCCAGTTCCAGAAAGGCGTGTGACTTAAGCTTAGTCTCATTAGGGAAAACTCTAGTCCTTTATTCTGTTAGTTCTCTTTTTGTATTTTGTCTCTGAGAAATGAAAAAGCAGCTTCCCCAGCTCATGGTTGCAACTGATGAGATGTGAAATGAGTTTCTATGAGAGATGACACCCTTAAGGGAATAATAGGAACCTGTCATATAGCAAGCATTTGTGATCACTGTACATTTTTCATTGCTCAACATCAGGGAATTAAAATCTGAAAAAAATTAGAAAGTTTCTAATGAAGTGTCTATGCTATCTCCTATTGTGATTTGAATTTATACTGAAAGATACCGTTAGTTCCTATATTTAAAAGTTTATAAGTCTCCTGTCAAGTATTGTTCTTTTTTCTAACAATTGTTTTCTGCCTCTTGGCATATATCAGTGCACCTTTTCTTGTACTCATTCTAGGCTAATGATTGGAGCCAATGTAGAAATAAACAGATGAATAAGAGATAAAACACATAAATTTACTCAAGTTCTGTATCATACCTTCTTAAGGGAGTGGAAGCCCTCCCAAACAGGGTGTGCCACATGTTTTGTACAGTAGGTTTCATGACTTGTGGGTAGTCATGGAGAATTAAGATAGGGCACGGCACATGATCTAATTATAATAAGTAAGAGTCTTCTTCATTTTTCCTTTATCTTTAAAGATAATACACCTTTCTTCTGGATATGTGAAAGGCACATCTCACACAAGCACTTTTTATCCTACTTCAGGGAAGGTCAAAAAAACTTTCCAAAGTTTTGTTACATAGAAGAGAAGAGTGAGCGGAAGGGAACGGTAACCTTTGAAATACCTTCTGCCATTGTGGATGATACTTTATCATGTGTATTAAAGAAAAAAAGAACTGCTTCCTCCACCCACCTATTTTTAAAAGAAAAATATGTTCTATCTAGAGAATGCTGTCTCTAGATAGTAGTGATTTCTTTTTATTGGAGGTTTCTAGAAAATGTACTCTGTAGACAGTCAGAAAATACTATGCTTTCAGTTTATTTTTTTCCCTGAAGAGTGCATATTGAATGGGAAAAAGGATATTTTCTAGAAATATCACAAATTTTATGTTTAAATTAAATTTTCTATGTTTTTCATCATTCTGTCCCCAAAGTTGGAAAACAGCAGAGAAATTTGCTGTCCTTCCTCTTAGTTTTTTGGTAATGCTGACTTACTCACCTGTATGTCTGAGGGAAATTCTGAGGTGAGTTTTTAAATTATAGTCTTAATTAAAATATAAATAGTTATATGTGGTCCAATGGCTATGGTGCTGGTCAGCACTGGCCTAGAAGATCTTCTATCTGACACATTTCTAGCATCTAGTTTCATTGTTGTCTCTGGGTAAAGTGGGAAAAGTGATTCTAGAGAATTCTTTTTATTTTAACGTAAATTGTTATACTTTGTATTCTATGAAGTTAGAAGCTAGGAAGCATAAATTAGCATTGGTATAGAAGATAAAGTTAATACATGTATAATAGTCAAAGGATTGATATAAAAGATCCAATGCTCAATAAAGAAGATATGGATGATAATTCATCAGCATTATGCTAAGAAGTCTCAGCTGTAGACTTGAGATAAAAGAATAGTACTTGTGAGATTTTACATTGTTGAAACATCTATTGTTGAAAAAATTTACCTAACATTACAAAGTGAGAACAAAGAGAGAAAATAAATTTTATTCAAGGAATGTCTATTCTTTGGCAAAAGACAGTGAAGTTTTGGGTCAAGATTGTAATCAAGCATAACAGAAGTCAAGAAAATTTTTCTGTTGCTCTTCTGTAAACATTTCTCAAGCTCGTAAAGAGGCTTCTGCTTCTTACTGTGGAGTATGATTATGAGTCAAGCCAAGTGCTCCCGTTGTGAGCAAGGGTGACAGGGCAGGAAATTCACAGGGCTAAAAGCGAAGATTCTGGTCTAAGCTCTACTGCATGAAGGGAGACAGCTGAGTGCAGCTCACCTCCTGACCCGCTGCCCTCATTCATCAGTTCATCCCACAATACACTACAATTCTGACTGTCCAGGAAGATCTGTTATTACATAATACCTGTTAACTCCACTGCAAAGTTGATCTTACACAGTGTAAAGAATATAAATGGACTGGTGACTGAAGTGCAAGGTAAATGCAAAATAATGATATGAGCTGGAGCACTTAGTGTTTATAGGCTGCTTGTAAAACTTAATTTATGCATCACCACAGTGGCAATGCAAACATTTGCATGTTTTACCATGTGGGGAAAGTGAATGAAAGCATCCACCTCCTGGAAAGCTGAGACAGGCACGTGCAGGACTACGTGGGCTCTTTTGCCTTCCTCAGTTCTCCTTGCCTCTCAGCCCCGATAACTCACTGCATCTCCTCTCATTCTCAGTGCAGCCTTCTCACCAAAGTTTAGCAAACCTGCCAGGGAGCAAGATATTCCCCAGGCAGACAGTTTCCACTCATTGTCAGGAACGATGCCTAACACTAATACCACGTTCTGGGATTTTATATCTGTCCAGGCTTCCATTCAGTTTTCTGCAATGAGTAGGCTGAAAATGTAGTCACTGATCCTCTAAAACACTGTCAAAATCATCCCACTGCATCATTCAGTGAAGACAGGACCATAGCTAAATGCCTCATAGTCACCCCAGAGTGCTTATAGCAAACTTCTATTACAGGTAAATATCTACAGACACCACGATTGCATTTTCAGAGTCCACAAGCATTTAAAAACCTTCACTGAAATCCGGCCTTCATTACCTTCCAACTTATCAACATAACATTTCAGAGCTGTTTGTCATTTATATCCTTCCATCGGCAAGTGTGTCAGGAGTTGCTGCCAGCCCTTCTATTACAATACTCAGCCTCCACTGTGACTATTGCTGGCAGATTGAGTGGTTATCCAGGCAGAAAACATTATTCTAAATATTTTCCTTATAATCACTTAAGCTTCAGCATAATTCACTATCATCTTCTAAAAATCTTGATTTTATGTACATTTTTCATAGCCTTTATACATAAAAGTAAAAAATGAAAGCAAGTATTGGAAGCTTTTATTTTTTTTTCTTAAATTATGCAGGTGCATTGAATAATGCCTGCTTTAGAAGTTGGGTGGAATCTTAAACTCTTAGTGATTCAGGTTTATACAATGTATTTGTCTTGAAATATGTGCTCATGTTCCTGTGTTAGCCATTAATTTAGCAACTGTTCCATGGCTTTAACAACCTTTTTTAATATTCCCAATAAACAAGACCTGACTCAGCAGATATCTTTTCTGCCCAATATTGTTTTATTAGTGTAATAGTTTTATTGCAATGATTCATTCAGTCCTTTATTGGCAATAAGGCAAATAACTGTAGTTAAATATCTTTCATGATGTGGTAGTTTGCAAAACTGAGCACCTCTGATTTTTTATAGTGATAGAAAAGTCACTGACTGGCTCAGTCCCTCTTATTTAATAAATGTCAACATTTTTTGGCTTCATGTAGATTTCCAGAAGGTAGAGGAGTTGAGATTTCCATTTTCACCCATGGGTGCTGAGAAATGCCTGGATACCCCTCAGTGGATTTTTATCTTCATGTGTGTGCTTGCAGCTGTGTGTCAGAGTTTGGAAGATAGAAAAACATTTTATGATGGAATCTATTAGCAAGTCTCCTCCAGCCGCTATAATTAATTCAATACCTCCTTCCCTTTAAGAGTGACCAGATAAACTCTAACCTGCCAGTTTGCTTTCTCTGATAAAAGCTTTTCATTTTTCTTTTAACTTTCCTTGCTCCCTCAAATCAGCTTTGCTTTCTTCCTGTTTTCAATGCTGTGTACCTGAACCTAAGACTATTACATGGTCAGAAAGCTTTGAACATCAGCGCTGTGATCAGCTGGTAAAGCAGTCCAATTTCTACTTTGTTCAAATAGTGCTTTCCTGTCTGGTCTGGGAAAAGTGTCTGCCAATTCATTTTCCTCTTCTTATCAGCAAAACACATATACACTGTGCTTGTGTTGCTTAATATAAGACATAGGGAAAATCCCTGAGCACTCAGAAGACCAGTTACAAAACCTGCTTGAGCATTTGCTCTTATCCTAAAGAACTCACTTTTGTTTGCCATCAAATGAGAAAGCAAATCGACAGAGCACTGATTTTACAGATGCCAGTCATCACGAATTGCTAGGCCTTGATAAGAGTCTTCTTCAAACAAAGAATATTTATCCCATGCTCCATTTTTGAGCAATCATTTTCCCTCCTACATGCCCCCGCCCTCAAAGCTTGTTCCTGTGAAAATAGTCTTGGGTGATAGTGACTAACATATTGGAGAATTTCTTGACAAAACTACAGGGTACCAATCCCTTTCCAAAAAACTCTTACCAAATATGGAATTATAGGGTTTTTTAATTTAATCACAAGGAGGATGATTCAATAACCCAATATAATACATTTTTAGCTGTTGGTTTAGTCACTTTTTTTTTCATCGAGGAGCAGTATTTTTTTATTTTCTATAAACACCTAGAAGGAGAAAAAAATGGATGCAAGAAAAGGCAAATAAATGTTAACATAACTCTGCAGTCAATACATTCAGTTTTGTTCCAAAATTGTGAGAGGATTAACACTTGTGTAAAATATGGGCCACTTCATTTTTGTCCCAGCCTTAATTCCTTTGCAGTTTTGTTTTGCCTCTTACGTTTGTTGGCATTCAAGATAAAGAAATGCAGAGAGGAAACAAACACAGCCAAACACAAGACTTTCCCCGTGTTTCTACTTTGCTAGCGCCGCCCATCCCCATCGTGTATATTATTCAGACGCAGTTCTGCAGCAGCAACTGTGCTTCCACTGTGCTGTTGAGAGGTGCAAACAAGACACCTGGGGAACGGTCTGGCCGAGGCCACATGGAGTCAGACTCTGGTTCTGCCACATACTGGCACCATGATCTTATGCAAGTAACTTAAACTCTCTCCTAATCTATTATCTAAATTAGAAAGCATTTTTCCCACTTAGTGCAGTAAAGTCCAAGTATTTAGTGTTTGTAGCATCTCTCCTAGCAGTGCCTGTCATCTCGTTAGCCCTCAGTTTTCACTATTCTTGCCCTTTGAGGTCTTATAATCCAATAAATAGAACACATAATGAAGCATGAGGAAGTGTATGATACATATTTTAACTGTCATACAATTGCAGTTGAATGATAAGATAATTAGCTATAAAAACTGACATTTAGACTAACTTTACCAATAATAAATACTTGGAGGGTTTCTGTGGCTCCCTCATGAACTCTCTGAGATGTTTCATTTCTTTCTCCAAGTTGTGCTCTCACAGTTTTTTTGACTCAAGCTTCATATTCCCAACTTGAATCAACACTGAAAAAAAAAAGTAATGATTAATTCCCACCTGACTGGAAGTCCCTGGGAAGAGCATGGCTGAAGCTAACAGGACATGGAGGCTAGGTACTTGAGAGCCAAGAACTGTAGTAGATAGTCTCACTTTAGAACTATTCGTTGTAAGGATGAGAAACTGGCTGAGACTATAAACCACAGGAAAGGACTGTAAACCTGTCATACAAACCTGTGCAGACATCATGGGAGCACTTTCCTGCACCTGAACTTTGTCTAGGACCACAGGGTTCCACGGAAAGCATGACAGGCTTCCACTGCACTTCACATTTAGTGAGAGACACACCTAAGAAGCAAAAGAAAACTGTAGGCACAGAGTTTGGTGAGCTAAGTCCTAGCCCCAGCTCCAAGTCACAGGAAGACCCTAGACAAGCTATACCCACCCCACCCCCATCAGAGCCTGTCAATTCATTTGTAAAATAGGTGGAATGTAACCTCCATTCTGTGAGAGGTGAGATTTATCTGAAGACAAAATTATATTTGTGAAAAATGTATGGAAACATAAAATGCTACATGCTATTTTGTAGATGTTATGATGGAATTTAGGGTCTCAGAGGAAAATTGATAAAATCAAAAGGCCAGTAAGAACCTAAAATACAAAAGATTTAAACTGACTGTATATGAAAACAAGTATGTAGTGTAACCAAATGTTTATCCTTGAGAAAATGTTTGGCTCGTTGAAGGTCACAGCCAGGAACAAGTGTTAATTTCTATAAAGTATTAATTTAACAAATTATGTTTAAATTTACTGTTTTAAAAACAGTAAAACTGGGTTTTTTTTAATTAAAACCATGTGGCACTAATGCATAAGTATTTAGACACAAAGATTTTAGTGGATCCTGACTTATTTTAAATTGTAAGCAGTGTTACATCTTCATGAATACATAAGACCATGGGCATTATTATCACTGACTCGTGGCTACTCGTGACCTCAGGGAAAAATTTATCCTTACTCCTATCTGCACACTGTGCTCATATCTTGTTCACTGGTCTATCTGTGACACTAAAATGCTCAGTATTGTTTCATCCATAGTATGTGCATTGGTCAGAAGAAGAATGATATATTTAGGATGTCACCACCAATCAAGCCCTTAGAAAACTATGGATACTTACTAGGATGCTTGAGATCTCCCCAGTATTACAGTAGGTGGTACAGAGACACCATCCTAGGACTGGTGAACCCTGCACTTTGGGGAGTCTCTGACTATAGAAAGAATACGTTTATGCAAGCACATTCTTATACCAAGCCCGTAGCTTTTGTTGGGTTTTCGAAAGATGAAGAAGCAGTTATCATGCAGGGAACAAGTGGAATTATTAAGGTCAAAGAGTTAAGGTCTAATAGTATCCTAACAGAACTACGCTTCTTGTTTTAGGTGTTAAAATTTGAGCCTGGCCGTTCCAAAAAGAGGAGCAAAGCAAAGAACATGGCTCTTGTTGACATCCAGCTGGATCACCATGAACAGTGCAATTGTATCTGTGGTCCAAGACCTCCTCGATAAAAGCATATGTGAGTACTTATATTAATCCTGAAAACAGTCTCAGTTTTAGAAGAGTGTAGGAAAGGGACCTACCCTGCAACTATACTAACCTGCAATGCAGTGAATGCAGCTGGCTCAGCCTAGCTTTGTTAGTGTTGAGGCACATAGAAAGGTGTGTCCACTTCTGTATCCAAGAATAAGGATTGCATTTAATCACAGTATATGAAATGCATGTGTATACAGGTGGGTACATCTATATCTATGCCTCTGTGTAAATAGATTAAAGGGTTTATTCAATACATATAACTAGGTCTGCCAGAGCTTACATAAGACAGAACTATTCAAACCCTCAATATATTGCCACAGTAACAAATGTATCAAATCTATAAACCATGTCTTTAGGAAATTCAGAAGAGAAATTTATTTTTAAATTTTGAGTCACAAACCATTTTGAATCTTGGAAATAATGCATATTGTATGTGAAAATCCAAGGCATGAGGTTTTCTTGTGCACATGACTTAGTTACAAAATAGAAAAAACATGGTTCCTGAGAAAAAGGCAAAGAGTGAGCCATTTTTTCCCATGAGATGCACTGCACACCTACTAATGTGGTCCATGATTACTGGTTTCCAAATCAGGCCATAGTAACATGAAAGTATTAGAAATTAAGTCAGTAAATTGTCTTTTTATGCAGTTTGTTATGGCATTCTACTTCATTTAATACTTATCTCAAAAAATTTCTCAGAGGGATTATTATAATCCTTCAAGAGACAATTTATAAATTATAGTAGAATTTTTTTTTCTTTTCAAAAACTCCTCTGCAAAAGCAAATCATTAATGGCTTGGGAATTGAGTGTGACACTCTTAAAATGGTGTTCTTAAACTTAGGAAGGTAAAAGTCAAAACAAGATTGAAATACAGACATAACTAGAAATTAGTCTATTTGACAGAACCAATGTTTAATAGTATATATGAACTATACAAACTTTCCATAATTTTATGTATTTTTCCCTTTGTGATCTTATTTCATATATATATATGGTGGTATTTTAAATTCAGCAGGTTACCATGGATTATTTATAGCATAAAAGCTTTTTGACATTAATAAAGCCAATCATTTTTGTTGATGTAAGCCCTTACTCATATACTCCCTCACTGTTCTTAATTTCTGTTTCTGAGCCAGGTGGAAACTACATCTGAATCTCTCTTTCTTTCCAAATCTGTGAAGCATATTCTAAGGAGCCAACTGTGCATTATGGGAGCCAAAATTGGGTCTATTCTTCCACTAGAAAACTGTTTTGCGTTGGCTTTTAGTATTGAGAGTGAATATTCCTCCCTGGCTCCTTCAGGTCTATCTTAAAGAGACTGACCCCGGGAGTGGGAAGTGACTCATCATGGTCCGAAGCCAGACATATAAGAGTAAACAGTGAAATCAAGATAGCTCAGGGCTGCTCCTTCCGCCCTGGAAAATGAAAAGGAGAGCTGGTTGCCTCTGTGATTCCAGGGCTATACTGACCACCACTCATTTGTGTAAAGGGTATGTGGCAGGTTAAGATAAGTGGTATCAGATAGATGTGCTACATCCACCTGGACCTCTAAGCATGATGGTCTCAGATCCAAGTTCTCAACTCTACTTAGGTAGCTTATTTCTTCTCAGCACTTTGAACTGGAAGATGTATGCTCACTGGTGACTTACCTTCTAAAACTCCCCTAAAAGTAAGTACCTGTGTTTCTACTCAGAAACTGAGTGGTAAAATTAAGCATTCTATTTTCAGTCCCCCCAGATTCTAGAGAACAATTAGAAATAGCTAAGGCAGACACCAGAAACCTGGAACCATTCTTCCCCTTCATGGCCACTTGTGAGTTTCCTGTGAAAACATTGGTTTCCTGTAGCAAAATCAAACTGTGTGTTATATCACTCACTCTAGCTTTTGCAGCTCAAGCTGTAGCTGTAAATATGAAAAATTAGAGTGTTCTACTCAAATTTCAATAGACCTTCCAAGCTCCAACAACCAGGGTAGTTTTCAGTTAAAGCCTTTATCTATACTTTGTATTTATTAGCTAAAATGCAAGCAGACACATTCACACACTTTTCATTTTCTTCCCTGAATGTTTTATTAAAACTTCTCTCTCCTGGTTATCAGTTATCTATCATACTTCCAACATTAGCCAGTAAATCAGTTTCATTGCCATCAAAGGAACCAAAGCTCATTGTAAAAATTACATTTCCAAACAAACCTTAATAAATCCACATTTCTTTATGGTTCACTCACCTGGGATAATGCCTTTCATTTAATATATTCTTATAGGGCAAAACACTTTTGGAAGTAGGGTTTTTATGTGTTTTTGTCATATCGGTAACATGCAGACTTTTCTATAGCAAATGTAATATGCCTCTTATCTTCATGGAAAGTAAATATTGCTTTTGAACAAAGCTACTCCATTATTGAGTACTAACTTGCAGTTGTAAAAGGTATATAGTGTTATAAACACACTTTTGCAAATGAATATAACTGTTTGGAGTGACACGACTGGTGATTTTTGAGGGTTACATTAAAAGCGAACACCTGCTCCTACATGAGAACCTGCTACTGTGTCTATGTCTTGAAGCCAGGGAATGAAATGGAGCTTGGATTTTATTGTCTTGCTGCTCCTGTTATTGACTTCTCCATTTGTCTTTTTCCCCACAGGCCTAATCAATTACCTTCTCCTTGGACTCTGCCTACCTGAGAAAGTTCCAATCCTGTTTTTCATAGGAGCCTGAAGTCTTCAACATTACAGCCACATTTTGTCCCTCCCCCATAGTCCCCTGAAGGTATACACCCCAATGCTAGGTCAAGGATGCTAGCTAAGGGCAACAAGTTAGCAGCTACCCTTCTGTAGCATATTTGATACCTGATGTGTGAAGGAACACACAGTTTAAACAGAAGTCTTCTAGTTGCAAGAAATTTTGCCTTTGATTTTAGTTTAGTCTTTATTAACATCTATGGGAGACAGAATAATAGATGCGGAGTATGGAAGTACAGCTTTAGTGGTTTTATGTTGTTTGGAAAATGTTAGTATAAATGTATATATTCTTGGATAAGAATTAATTTTATCATCAGAAATGCCAGTTACTCCATGAGTCAGAGTGTGAGAGGGGATGGGGAAGGATCAAAGTATTCTGGGCATTAGAGTGCATTCAGATTGTGATTTCATGGGAAAAATCAAACTTCAGGTAAACAGAATTTTAATGCACATATATTAAGAATATTATTTCATTTTCTAACATATGAATGTGTCCAGTTTTACTCTTAAGAATAATTCAACACATGTCCAAATGTTTTTACTTTCTCCTAGAGTTCTCTGGTAAAACATTAAATTAAAAGGCATGGGTTAGTATCCATGCCTCCAGTCCTAGGAAATACACTTCTGTTTATTGACAGTTTGATAAAATATACTGCAAGATAGATATTTATGATTCAATAATTTTATTTACATTTATTGAAATTCTATTGTTTTTTAAAGATCAAGTTAAAGATGACTCAGGCCTCCTGACTTCACATAGCACTCTGGAACAGCTTAAATAATACAGTTAGACATCCCCAGATAAGTAACCAAGTGCTGCATAGAAGGCTTTTCCCTGCTGTTCAAGTTATAGTTCCAATACTGAAAATTAATTTCTGTGTGTTTTTAAAATTTCACTGCTGTGGGAATATCCACTGACTTTAACAGATCACAATAGAAGAGAGTGGAGCTGGGTCTGTCATGAAGGTTAATGTACTCATCATAACAAGTTATGTGCCAAGGAATCATTTTCTTATGAAATCAGTTGATGGTTTTAAAGTGTTGGATGATGTTTGCCAGATTTTGTATCCAGAAATCAAATGCTAAAATCGTTCTTGAATTTAACTTACATTTTAAGTAATATCTGCAAATACAAAGTCTCCTTTATGCAAGAAAATCTCTGGATTGTTTCCTAATTTGTCTCTTTGGATGAAGTCACCTGACAAACATTTTATTTCCTACCTTCTAGTTTTTTCCAGGCTTTCCTTTTCTCCCTGTGACTCTCATACTTCTTGCCTTTCTTTTAGCTCTAGACACCAATCTTAAGGTCAGAGAAATCAGAATTGATGCTTCCTCTGGGGAGATAGAAGCGGTAGAGGTCATTTGAGGAAATCAGATGCAGTTTCCCGAGACAGCAACTGGTAGGGAAAATTGGCCTACAGTAGTAAGAAATTATTGCTCCTGGGAAGCAATCACTTCATGTAAATATTTCACATATCATCTATTTTGATGAAACTTCAGAATCAAAGGAAAGTTAGCCACAATAAATAGGGAAGAAAGTCACTAAAATATTGATTAGTTCATTTATTCACCAGTAGATGCAGTAAAGTCCACTATGTATTAGGCATGCTTTGAGCTTCAAAACACAAGTCAGATCTGTGAAGAAAATAAAACCTGGGAAGGGTATTCTAGGTGAGATAAACAGAAAAAAACCAAAGTGCCCCAACAAAATGCCTAAGCTTAAGGCAAAGAATATACTGCACAAATTCAAATAATTTCAGTTCAAACCTATGGAGTCAAGTGAGAGGATGGCCAGGAATCTGTGGCAGAACAATTGGTCATAACTTAGGAAGATTTGGGGATTACTTCACACTGTCCTGTGTAGATGGCTGGCAAAGGACTTTAACCATCCATATTTAGGAGAGGAAGAGCTTAGGGCTCTCAGCTCTCTGTGTCACGAAAGAGGAGGCAGAAAGTAGGAAGACCTGGAGTGGAATGACTAGTCTCCCAGTCTCTGGATCTATATTTCCTCCTTTACAAACCTGATAGGTAAGATATTTTATCCATATCTTCCATCAGAATAATTCTGATTGTACATTTTAGAAAATGAGAATCTACAGGAAGAATGCAAGTTATAGACGGGACTCCTCAGAGTACAAGAGATGAGACAATGAATACAAGTGAGACTTCTGAAAGAGGCAGGGCTGTGTGTCTCCAGTGGCAGTGTAAGCTATGTACTACACAGCCTGGTTAGTGCAGTTTGCAGGAAGCAGGACTTCAAGAAGGGGACCAGAAGAATCTGAAGTTCTCAGTGATAGGGTGGAAAGTGTGGGCTCAGGCTGGCCTGGAAAATGAAGTTATGTGAGTCAGAATCCCAGCTATTCTGTAGGGGAACGTGGGGAGGCTGGAAGGAGAGGTCAACTTAGAGAGCACTTCTCTCATAAGAGACAGACAGTCATCCATAGCGACGGTGCTGCCACTGTGAAAAGATAAGGACAGGATCCAGGAACCAGGAGGACATCTGTAGCCACAGAGAAGGAGGAGGAGAGTGAGTTCTCAAAGCCACAGAAATGTCTTCTGAGACTGAAGTAAGTATCATAGTTAAGCGGGCTGGTTAAGTGCCAGGCCCTGTGCTAGAAACAGTCTCTTCACACAATAAGACAGGCATGTTTGTTCCCTTTTGACCCAGAAAAGGGAAGACAAATATTGTATAAATACAAAAATAACCTATTTCCAAAAAGTGGAAACATAGTGTGGCATGAAAGTAAAAAGTAGAATCCAGGTCAGGATATAGGGAGGAATTCCTTGAGAAATTAACACTGCAACAGAGTCAGAAAGTTGAATAATATCAGGAGGAATGTGAAAAAAAAAAGAGTGGAATTAGAATAGAAAACCTTTTCAGTATTTGAACAGAGCTAATGATGAATCAGAGTGAGGTGAAAGACGATATCAGAAATTTTTGTAAGACATCTGGCCTAGCAAGCTGGTAAGTAGAGCTGTTGTGTATCAAGATGGAGGAAAGGGAAGATGGAGGCATGGGGGTGGTGAGACACTAATGCCAAGATGCCTTTGGTGCCCATGTACAGAAGTCTAAGGATGAGATGTGAATCTGAGAATCAACACATAGTTATTGAAAGCCTCAGACATTGTCTCCAATATTCCTAGGGGAGGGTGGAGATTGAGGGGTAAGGGATCACAGGGAAATTGTAAAAGTATAAAAAGACTCTGAGTGGCAGAGAAGAAATTGTCTCAAGGGGACTGGGTCAGTTTTCATCAGTTGTTACAGAGAAGATGTGAAAGGCAGCTGCTGATTTGTCTGCCTAGAAATACTTCCAACTCCCACCACACTCTTTTTCTGGGAAATGTCTGCTGAAGTATTAGTAATGGTGACAATGCTTTGTATCTGTGCTGTCCATTACCGTAGCCACTTGCTGAATGGGTCTATTGAACACTTGTAATAAGAGTGATATGGCCAATGATTTTCTAAATTTTATTTACTTAAAATCTGTATTTCAACATTAGGAGGCACACATGACTAGTAGCTACCCTCAGCCAGTGCAGCTCTGTGTCACCCACAGTTATAGCAGGAATAACTGTGTCAGTACCATGCACACACAGGCTGCAGCTAATTTTTAGGGAAGCAGCACCTGACCATAGATTCCTGGAGATGAACAAACCTAAGAAAAGACCAAGAGAGTCTGTCCTTGGCATTGGATTGTAGAATGTGAACATCAGCGACTGTTAGCAGTCATGCTTCTTGCTATGTGGACCAAAAACTTCAGAGAAAGGCAAATTGCAGAGAGAGGAGAGAATGACATCCACACCCAGAAAGTAACTACGAATATTGAGAGAGTCCCTTACCACTACCACTGATTCCGATGTCTGGCCAGCTCTCTCTATTTACTGTTTGACAATGTTGTACACTAGAAGTATGAGTCCTACAGTGAAATTAGTGGAAGGGATTGTGATGAAATGAAATGGGAGGGAAATGGAGTGAGAACCACTTTTGGAGAATTGTTTAGTGAGTAGTAGAAGGAGAGAGATACAGTTGAGTCATTTTTACCAAACTCATAACCAATAGCCCACTATAGTTGATGTACAATTCTCCAAAAGAGTTGAGAACATTAGGTAGCACTTTAGTGTGGGTTTGAAGCTTGCTTGAGATTAACTTAAATAGTAAAATTCCTCCAAAATAAAAGTAAACATATCACACCACTAGGTAGATCATGGAAAGTGTGACTACTGCAGAAGAGTGATTTCAGCCAAGAGCATCTCTATAAGACTTTCTCAGCATTCTGCACAGGTGTATGAATAGCTATAAAAACATAGCACATTGATTGGTTTTGAGCAGACAAATTTGCACATACAAAATCTAGAATAAGGATATTGACTGCCAGGCCTGTGCTGTTTTTTTGAGTACTTACAAGGTGCCAAGTTTTCTGAAGCTTATTTGTTAACTTAATAAATGAATACAAAATGATTTTTATGAAAATGAATTAAATTAGTATGTATACCTTATTATAAAATAATTATATTGTGTTGGTGAAGCATATGGTGTTCAAGTAACTTGCCAAAAGTCACCAAGTAGTAACTTCAGGTAACACCTGTGGAACTCACATACTTAATCACATTCATCAGTGTGAACTGTCATACAGAAGGCAGACAAAGAATGTCTTCAAAAAGTCTCTTCATGCACTGGACAATCCCAAGCTTGAGCCCTGAAGTTAGTAGTGAAGATTCTAGTCAAATTTCATTTAACTAAGAGTAATTGCTCATCTGTTAGGCAGTTGGCATGAATGTAGGTATTGAATACCATGAACAAGATAATGAACAACACATGTTCACAAATGTGCATCAAGACAGAAAGACAAGGTGAACACATACAAACTCATATAATGATGAAGTCTAAAGGGAAAACAAGTGCAAATGTTAAGGGCTCTCTGACAAGGCAGTGTTTTCATTGATATCTAAAGAACATCAGGAATTTATGGGTGGATGTATCTTGGGGAAGACCACAAAGAACAGCATGTACAAAGGCCCTGGAGCAAAAACAGTGAGGGACAGTGAAGGGGGCAGGTGGGAAGAGCAAAGACTTAATGGTAAGAGAAATGATAAAGAGGCAGGGCAAGTTCCTGGGTGTGTTTTAGGTCATGAGAAGGAGTTTGAGTTCTGAATGTGCTGGAGAGAGAGTCCTTAGAGATTTCTTAGCAGAGGAATCAAGCAATGAGATAAATTGGCACAAGGTCTCTCAGTGTGTGCAGAAGTGACTTTAGAAGAGCAAGAATAGAAGCAGAAAGATATTTACAGTCTCAGGAGATAAAGGGAGCATCATCTATGGAGGCTACATGAAGGAAGTTAGAAGCAGACACTTTCATTGATATATTGGAGAAGCAAAGTTTTATAGATAGTGTCAGGAAAGGAGCCTATCAACAACATCTCTGAGGATCCAGGCTTGGGCTCCTTTGCAAAAGTGGGAGTCTTTGCCTCCTTTCGAATACAGGAACAGTACAGAGAAAAAATAGGGATACAAGGTGTTCATTAGACTGCCACAACATTTGACTAAATCCTAGATTTACTAAATAAAAATGATTTAAAAATTGATTTCTGGGTTACTTGTAGTTTGTTCTCAATATAAGATAATTACCTTAGCTATTCACATTTTGATTTCCGTAAAACACATAAAAATAAACTGATTTTTTTCCCCTCAGCAGTTAAACCTATTCTAGACACTAAATACAATCACGGTTATCACATAAATAAAAATGGAAAATTTATACACTGATTTGCTTGTTCTTACATGCACCCAGGATAAATGAAGTCACTGGAGTGTAGTAGAGAACTCTGACAAAAATGGTAAACAAATTCGCTCTGCTGAAAAATACAGCTTGTGCTCACCCAAAGCCTGAAGTGGAGAAAAACCCCGACCCAATCAGCAAGTGTAGAAATCGGGGTGTGGGCTGGATATTTTGGTTAAATAGTTACTCAGAAAGAAATTTAAAAACAAACTAAAAATAAGTCACTCAATTCCAACACTTCAAGCTCACCTCATTTGGCTCTACAGGAACTAGTCATTTCCTGTTTCATCCATAGGAGGAAACACTTCTCCAGCAAGTTTGTAGAGGACTCTGTGAGCCTTTGCACAAAGCTGGTACTCATAAAATTGTCTTCATTCTTCTCACCAAAGTCAAGAACAAACTACAAGCGA
Source organism: Petromus typicus (assembly GCA_004026965.1). NCBI lineage: Eukaryota > Metazoa > Chordata > Mammalia > Rodentia > Petromuridae > Petromus > Petromus typicus. The sequence continues at coordinate 78,288 of PVIR01002354.1, read as the reverse complement.
CGGCATTATGAGTACTACAGGTCTAAAGTTGATCTTAAAATATACAAATGAATTGAGACAAAATAATCATCAGTGTCAACATACTATTGTGTTTAGAAATATATTTAGTACTTTAATATGGTATCTTAATATAGCATTCAACAAGTATTTTAGAAAACTTGTTTTTTAGACATTGTACAAAGTGCTTAGAATGAACTAATGATAAAAATACTATGTTGTTGGGTTTCACTCTAGAGGTACTTACAGTGCTTCAAACATGGATAGATAGAAAAAGATTATCTGAAACAACTTCTAGGACCACTGAAACCATGGGCATCACATTCTTCTTAGAACATGGTTCCTCAAGGCCCGAGCTATTGCATTTGGGGCTGAATAATTCTTTGTTATAAGACAGGGTCCAATACATCACAGGACATTTAACTGCACCCTTGGCCTCTCTTTACTAAATGCCAATAGCACTTTTTCCCTTGCCAAATTCCTTTGAGAGGAAACTCAGTTTGTATGACTACAGTGGATGGTGTTCACTATAAATTCCTGTCTTTCTCTTAGGTTGTCCTATAAAGGTTCCTTTGCCAAATGATGTTGCTTGGAGATGGTTTGAAGTTTTATCTTGAGGAGTTTCCTAGTCAGAAAAGTCTGGCTTAGGATTAGAAGATATCATCCTCAGTAAAATTTCAATAGGAGTTTAATAACTATTTCTCCCCCCCCCCATTTTGTACTAATGAATATTGGTTGGTTATACGGATTAATGGCATTTATTTTAGCAGATCTGTATATGCAAATAACATACTTTGATCATTTTTCCCCCATCATCTCTCTTCCATCGTCTTCTCTCCCCCCCTCCCTGGTTTCACAGTTTTTCTGGGGCAGTTTAATGTTTATAATGTATTTTGTCCACATTTATGTACCTTACCACCTACCCTTTCTATAAGAGAATATCTAGTTTTCTCAGAGGAGTTATTTGTTAAAAAATCTGTCCTTTCTCCATCTGTACATTTTTGGCTCCTTTGTCTAACATTAGATTGCTGTACTTGTGTGAGTTTGTTTCTTCGTCTTCTATTCTATTTCATTGTTAAACATCTATTTTCATACTGGCATCAGGCTACTTTTGTTACTACTGCTTTGTAGTATGATTTGAGATTGGGGGTTATGCTGCCTCTAGCCATACTCTTGTGACATAATACTACTTTGGTTGCTCTGGATGTTTTGTTTTCTACATGAAATTTAGAATTGGTCATACGGCCAGGGATTTAGCTCAGTGGTTCTGGCGCCTGCCTTGCAAGTGCAAGGGTCTGGGTTCGATCCCAGTAACCACATACAACAATGTTGGGTGTGAAGACTAACCCCCACCAGCAATCAGTACCAATACCACAGGGTTGGGTGTGGTGGCTCACGCCTGTAATCCCAGCACTTGAGGGGCAGAGGCAGAAGGATTGGTGTGAGTTCAAGGCTGAGCTCAGGGCCATCCTGAACTACAAGTCAGATCCTGTCTCAAAAAAAAATAGAATTGATCATGGGTATTTTGATGGAGATTGCACTAAATCTGTAAGTGGTTTTTGGTGGTCTGGCCATTTTTAACAATATTGGTCACTTTTTAAAAAAAGTAGAACAACATTAAATGTTGAAGTTGCTTATATTTGTTCAACAAGTTTTCAAAACTCTCTTGAGAATTACTGGGCTTAAGTTTTAAAAAATATATTTGAGTCTTTTAATCATTTTTCTTTTCATATGATTCATCGCTATTTCAAAGAGGCTCCATCAAGATTCATCTTATACACAGAGTTGCAGTTTTTCTGAGAGATAGTTGTACCATTTTAAGAAAATAAACTAGTCACCCTTCAGTGAAGCATAAAGCAAGCTTATCTCTCAGATAGAATACATTCAGAAGTACTAAGCTTCATCAACTCCAAGGAAGAGAGTTCTGCCATGAGTCTCAGTACTTCTCCAAGTCTCTAGCACACTGAGAGGAAACATCTTCCACTTTGTGAACCAAAGATGCTAAAAGGCGGGATAATAATACCACAGACTAACCCAAACCAAACTGAACAAAGACAGTTTGAAGGCTGAGAAGCAAAGGAGGAAGTGAGAAAAATTGACCCCTGGTGGGGGTCATTTTATATGCCCACACATATTGATTAAAATTTGTACATTTTAATAAGTGCTATGGGGAAAAGTGAGTTCACATAGCAATGGAAGAGGGAGAAAACACACCTATTCATGCCAGCCCCTTTCCATAAGCACACAGATCTCAAACAATTATGAGCATTTCTCCCATTTCCTCTATAGAGTATGTTGATTCATCCATAATTTCCACAGTGGAGACTTTTTCTTCAAGGATCCTAGAAGAATAAAATATAGTAAATACCCTTTGCCAATACTGGTAATGTTTACAATGGTCCACTGGTATATGTGCTAGTAACTGTTCTAAGTATTTTATATGATTAATTCATTTAACTCTTGAAAGATCTTATTCAAGGCCATTTTAAAGACAACAAAACTCTGGCAGTGTGGGGGCGGTGTCAACTTGATTGGTTTTGGAGCCCTCCTGAGAGGTTGGCTGAATGCACTTCTGTGTGTCTGGGTGGGTCGCAGAGGCTTGGCACTCAGACTACTGCAGCCATGGCTGGAGGGACCTGCTTTCTGCTAGTGGTGACAGCTGACCTTGTTATTGTCCAAGTGATGCTAGTTTTTCTGGCGAATAGAATACAAGTGTGGGGTTATGGAAGGTTTTTTCCCAGATTTTAAGGAAGGCCTGGGAGTCCAGGCAAGAAACTTCTCAGATGTTGCATGAAGCTATGGAAATGAAGCCAAAGGTACAAAGGCAATCAGGAATTCAGAGATACCAGGTGTGTGAAACATGTGCTGAGAAGCGCTGCAGGCTGTGAGCAAAACCAGCCAAACAGAGAGGCTGTCTAGCCTACAACCGGCCAGGTCACGGGGTGGAGCCTCCTGAGCCTTTGGAACTCACATCTCTCCACCATGTGTTCTGGATGCGAGATAGACAGCTACAGGATTAATGTTTTCCCTGGTAGATATCAGCATTGTTTTTATCCAATTCTTTCCTATGCCTCTATTATTCATTTTTGGAATGATAATATCGCCCCTTGTCATTGTGTATCAGGATTATGCAGCTTGTTTATTTTGTTCCCAGAGGAAAATGGCTACAAATTTGCTTTTAATGTCTACCATTTTGACTTTTGAAAAGTGCTGGAATTGTTGAGGCTTTGTGGAAAGGATTTTTCCATCTCTGGTTGTACACAGAACAAGTGTTAGTTGGAATTATGAACCTGCTCTTGCCTTTATTAATATGGTTTAAACAGGTTTGCTTCGATATGAAGCTGACAAGGGGTAGAATGTAGTGATTAAGGTAAAGTGTAACCTTGACTGGCTGTGGTTTCCACTAGGAGGACTGGTGACGCACACTTCTGAGTATCTCTGGGTGTATTTCTCTGTGGATCATGGGCGGGTCCTGTCTGGTTCCTTGTTCCTGCCTCTCTGTTGTTCTTCCTCTGTATTCTGATTCCTGGCACACAAGCTGGACGGCTTTGCTCTGCCATGTCTTTCCACCATATTATTTCTGCTGTGAGGCCTGCCTGCCGTGAACTGAAGTGGTGATCCAAATTGAACCTCCCCTTGCATAAGTTGTGGGTAATCAGTGCTGTGTCCAGTAATGGGAAAGAAGACTAACTGAAGAACTAGGAGACAGAAAATTTTAGACTACAAATGTGAAAAGGCTCAGGAATGGATATTAAACTCAAGAAGTCTGGTTTAAGGGCACATGTCCACACAGGTTTTTGAGAAGAGGTCATCTTCTGGTGTCAACTTCTGACTTGGATAGTTGATATAATCAGATATAATACAGTACAATGCAGACTAGACTGAGAGCCACAAAGACACCTGTGTGCCCAGAGTTTACTAGGGATGCTTTTCTGGTTTGAACTCCAATTCCCATAGTATCCCACTTCACAAATTTCAAATCCGGTGAATGTTATCACATCACGAAGTCTCCTTTATCGCCCTTACCTCCACCGGCTGGATCCGTCTTTCATTTGGTGGCATTCTGTGCAAACCTTTTCATCCTATAGCATTAACGACAGTTCATCCTAAGCCATCAGTGATTTATATGACTCTCTCTGCTATGCGCCTGCTCTGGTGAAGAACTTATCTTTTGTATCTTTGAATTAATAATGCCTAACACAGTGTGTGACAAATAAAAGGTGTCCTACTCAACAGTGTTCAACTCAAACCATTGTGTTCCTTTGTACTTCAGCTGCCAGGATTATATATTATTAATTGGATTTTTTTTCCTCTGGATGCAGAGACATTTTCTTCCCTACTTGAAAATTGAGGGAAAAAAGAACCAATTTATTTCAGTTGTGCTAACTATGGTAACTCTCCCGCACTGGTTGTATCTATTTGTAACTATTGTTGCGGTTTAAACTCTGAAAACAGACCCTTTTTTGTCTCTTTCTCTTCTCAGACCCGGGTAGTGAGATATGGCAACAGCTTGTGTCCACTGTAGGGGAATGCAGAGTGAACACTCAGAACTGATACCAACTTTCCATAAAACTGGGCAAGCCTTACCCATCTGACCTCGTGTTTCCCCCTTGAACATGATCAATTTAAGGAAAAGTACAGATAGTACTTTCACCAAAGATGTAGACATGTGGTACTCTCCAAGCTGTGGCAGTGAGAAAGGGAGGTATGTTCCCGGAGGTCTGTGTGTTGGCCCCGGTGTCAATAGAAGATACTGTCCACAAGGACACATAATGGAGAGTAAAGTTGCCAATAATAAGTAGTTTAGTGATAACACAGCAGATGATGATTTATTGGTGTGCACACTAGATTAGGAGATCCATGAAGTCTATTACAGTTATTAAGATCTCTGACTCTATAATACATGCTTCTGAAATGACTGGAGGCAACGAAGCACCAAGTACATGATTATTTTGAAGGATAAGTGACTATTTTGCCATTTTACTTGTTCCAAACTTACCTTTCCACTTGAAGTCTCTCTAAATTCAAGGGAAAATGTCTTACTTCTGTGGTTTGCATATCAGAGATACAATTTATACAAAACTAGAAAAGCCCACAGATACTTCAACCTTTTCTTCATTCTAGTTAGAACTGCAAGCCCAGAAGGGCTAAGGCTGGGAAAGCACTGTGGGAGTAAGCAAATGAAAACCCCAGACTTTATACTTTGCAGCTTCATATTCTAGAGAAGGGGGGATTTTTTTTTCCCTTAAAGCGGTGTTGATGAGTGTGTGAGTTGTATGTATAATGCCTTCTATCTGTATTCCACTCAGGTTTTCTCAACAGATTCAGGACTTGAAGACCCATGATGTGTTGACTCATTGCAGTTAATCCTGGCAGCTTCATTTCCAGCTTTTCGGTGCTGCAGCTGATACACAACTGTGTGCAGCAGCAGTCACTGCGGTATCTGCAGAGCTCCAGAGATGTACAGCTGCCATTGTCTCCCATGTTTCTGCCCCCAGGACTGAGAAAAGGCCATAGAGAAGTGACAACTAGTCACAGGCTATTGAACACTAACACTCAGCTGCAAATTCTGCAGACTCAGCAGCATCTGGCCCCATCCTTCGTATGGAGTTTTGTTTGTATAAAGCAAACAAAATTCTGTAGATATCACTGAAAAAAAAGTGAGAAATTTAAGGATCATATTTTATTTAGCTCATGTTCATTAAAATCCTCATACTTTTAAATATGGTACAGAACCAAAATTGTGCAGCTGCCTTCCAAGAGGCTGATGTGTCTGTAGAGAAGTACAGTTGTAACCAGGGCATTGTTAATTTGTTTAAACTGCCTTTTAATTGCTTACAGGGACCATTGAGATGCCTATTGGAGTTCTAAGTAGCCAATTATATGCACGCTCCTTGCAGTTTATAGGTAATGGGTGAAAAAGAATGCTGTGCTTGGCTGTGTTTGACTGCAGGCAGTGAAGATGTGGAGAACTTTCGTACCTCAGCAGGGGTACCCTCATGCCTAGGGGTCACCACAGTGTGAGACCGTGAAGCAAGCTACAGGCACAATCCCCTGGTGAAATTACAGAGGCTGGGGAGAATTGTACTACTATAGAACTGTGTAGCATTGTAACTGTCCTTGAAAGCTCCTCAGAGAGACTTCCCTTGAGAGAGTAAGACTGCAGTCTAATCTCACGTAGGTCTACAGCCGTGAAGAGAGCTTCTAGGAGCAGGTGGCAAACACAGATATTGGGAATCATTTGGAACTGTTAGTGGGCTCAAGGGCTGTAACAGAGCAGCCAGTGGAACAAAACAGGAAAGACTATACAAGGGGACAAGTTCAAGACATTGGGTAGTACCCAAGAGAAAAGGCACATTTCAAGGACATCTGGACATGATCTGCTTGAGGAATTTCTAGAGAGGGCTTCATCTTTAGAGGACCTAGCTATCTGGGGACATGCATGTCGCTCTTCCTGACTGTGAACATGGAGGGCAGTGATGACGAACCTTTTAGAGACCAAGTGTCCAAATTGCAACCCCAAAGCCACTTAGTTATCACAAAGTGACAATGCTGAAATTAAACTTGAATGCTTAGGTTTATTTTAGAAAAACAACCATTATCCATGGATCGGCTGCCTGTGGAACCTGGCTGTTGTGCTCACCGAGAGATCTGTGCTCACTGCAGCACGCATGCCATAGGTTCACTACTTGTGGCAACGTGTGCTCCTGGAAGAAGGAAAAAGGGAACAAAGAGCTGGGCCCCAAGAACTTAGGGGAGTGGTACAGGATGTGAATTATAGCTGCCCATGAAATCTCTGCAGGTGGGGAGGGATGTGGAGGTGTTGATGTCCAAGGATTTGAAGGGAGACTGATGAGGTTTTTGTTATTGTAGTAGATATTTCAACCTCAACGCAGCTTTAGAAGGTGTTGGAGTGTTGCTGATGAGTTCTCTACTAGTAATATCTAATAATAGTCACCAAGTGCATTTGACAACGATGTTTATAGTGTGTCAAAACGACAGAACAATGTCTGGACATAGTACTTGCTTCTTCCATCCTTGCAGACTTCTCTCCCAGTGCCTTTATTCCTATCAGCAGAGCTCAAACCAAGGTTTTACACAAGCCTGCACTAGAAAATCCTACTCATCCCCAGGATTAGGCCTCACTCACGCCAGTCTTCTCTTCAGAATTCAAAAAGTCTCATGCCGGAGCCTGCTCCCGAAGTGTGTACTTATAATTCTATTAGCACAGGGAGTGACTCTCGGCACTTGTTCTACATGTACATCCTCTCATTAGTTTTGAAAAATACAACATCTGTTCTCGGAATTCTAACTGAAGTGGTCTGAATAAAGACCTGCACCTGGTATTTGAGGCTCCTTGGGAAATTCAAGCTTGCAGTATGTTTGAACACATGGGTACTGCTTATTTATTAATTAGCCTTCTACCTATCAATTTTCTCTGTAGTTGGCCTGTAGAATATTTTTCTCCTCAAATCAGGTCAAAGTTTTTCATTAGAAACTTTTAAAAGCTGCTCATGACATAGTAAAATGATTTTAACTTCTGACGTGGTATTCAAAGTCTTTAGAAATCTCCCTGCAATCCCTCATTCTGGTTTTATACTTTGCCCTATTTCATGAAACTGTGGAATTCAACTTAATAAATACTCTCTTTTCTCCCAAACAGCACATGTATTTTAATACCCCCCAAATCTTCCCACATTATTCCACTATGCAAAGTGACCTTCCTCTACTATGTCAGTCTGTCCTACCCATCTTTAGTGTCATGTCCTTAAAACCTCCAGAAGAACTAAGTGACAATGTCCTCTTTGCACCTTGGCGACATGTGAATACCACAATGTATGTCCCATTTTATCAGAGCATCATATGGTAGAGACAATGCTAAGTGGTTACCACACTCTTTTCATTTTTCTTTTTCCAGACAAATAAGTAGAGCATATTTCTCTCTTTCACTTTTTGCTGTCTTGGAGTTATGTTTTCTTTTAGTCAACAGACTGCAAATGGAAACAATGAAAGTTATTTCCAGAGATAGCTCTTGAGAATATTCTTTATGAACCTTGTATTCTTTCTTCCTTTGTCCTGAAAACCTGAGATCAGTCATAAAAGTCTGAAGTTTAAGGACTGTGCCTTAGTCATTTTGCATTCCTAAGAATTAATACAATGTCTAATACATATAGTAGGTGACCAGTGAATATGTATTAATTTGATAACAAAATATAGTAAAAAAGTACAATTTGGGGTTGATAAATAAGACTGAAAGCTGATTACAGTGGCAGGGCAGGACATAGGTCAATAAATAGTGCAATAGACCAAGAAATAGAAAACTGTATCCAAAAGGTCAGCGTATCCTTTGGGGAAGTAGCTGACATGCGGGGCAGGTCAGCACGGCATTTGTTTCAGAATGGTTAAAGGGCTATGGAATGTTTTTTAGTGTTGGTGATGTTCAACTCTATAATTCCTTATATTTCTTTCATTTATATTTTATATTATATTCCTTTATATTTCTATATATTTTCAGAATCCATTATTATCTAATGAGTTTCAGGAGACAATACAGACTAGTTGAAGCAGGGATTGATTTATATTCCAGATCATTAAATTGAAATAAAATGAGATTGAATATTCACCCAAGGTCTCAGTCTAAGTAATCACGGGACCAGAGTCGTTTACCCAATGAGAAGGCGGCACCCTTCTCTCTGGGTAGGAAGCTGTCTCTCCCTCTGCACCACCTCCGGTCTGCACCTGCCATCTGTGGCATCTCTGTCAGTGTGGGTTTCTCAGTCACCAAAGTAAAAGCTCAGAAAGGGGTTGGTTTGCCAGCGTTTACAGAAGTTACACCGCTTAGGCGATTCCTAAGGTTCTTACCCTTCTTGCGGTGATGCCAGTGTAGATGGACAGATGGGCAAAGAACTAAGGAATCCGTATTTCGTAAAAATCACCATCGAGCAGCAGACACACAAGAAGAAATAGTCATAGCTTCCCAAACTCCCTGGCGTAGGATGTCAGAAATAAAAGGTTGTATTTCTAGGAAAGCTGTGGTAAGCCTGTCAGATACGGAAGGTAATCTCAGGTTGCTGGGAGGTTAAAGGTAGCTTGTGGAAGGTGGGACCGGGCAGCATCAGCAGCAGATCCAAGGGAGAGCTGAGATCACATTAAAGATGAGAGAGACAAATTATCTTTCCGGACCTTTGATTCCCGAGTGGTCTTAACGAGAGGCTAGAGCGTGAGGGCATCTGATGCTCTGGAGCCTAACGTGCCTGTGCTCCCACCAAGGCAGCACTTTTGCTTATCATTACCCGCAGATAGATGGTGCTTGTGAATTTACACTGCTCAGTATCCATTTAAACACAGGCATAATTTCCTCATCCTCTAAGCAGAGTCCAGTCCCCTTTACACCGTAGCCAGCTCTGTTTCACCTTCAGATGGCTCCGGTTGTGGCCAGAGTTAACTCAGCAGCATCTCTGCTACGAGCAGTCTGGGCTCGCAGGTTACGGCTGCTTCTTCTAATGGCCAGTTCAGGTGTTGGCACTGAAATGTACTCTGAGCCACACCTAGGTCCGCCTGCCGCACACCTGCCGCAGCCTTCCTGCGGCACGGGATCTGAGTGAGGGACTGCTCTCCTCACTCCTGATGCTATCCTTGCTCAAGTTCTGTGAGTAAAACAATTGATTTTGTTCCTTTTTTTTTTTTTTTTTTTTTTTTTTGGTGGTGGTGTTTGGTGGTATTTTAGTCTGAAGAACAGGGTACTGAAGAACTAACTTCCTTAATCTGAAGAACAGATTTCATGTTCTTCCCAGCATGCTGGGGAAAACATGGCCCGTGGAGAAACAGGGCTTCCGCCGGCCACCTTGGTCCCAGGGCGTGGGAAGAACAGGAAGTCGGACTCCCAGTACGGTACATTGGTGGAGATGAAAACGAGACCTAACTCAGACTACAACCACACGGGAATCCGCCGGTGTGAACAAATGTCCCCAGTGAGGGATGTCTGGCTGCAGGCAGCCAAGAAAGCAAGAAGTCTGAAGGTGAAAGAAAGGGGTATCCTGTGAGAAGCACGGTGCGAACACCCACTCCCATACACCCTTCGCTTCCCACTGGGGGGGGCTCTAGGCTGCTCCCACACTAGAACTCCAGGTTAGCCGGCAACTCTCACAACACAATTTTAGCACAGTTGTCTTTGCATCCCAAGTGATTTGTTCTGTTCTTTGCGTCCAAAGCTGCCCTTACTTTCCCTTAGAACCTAATGCATTAAGTTTAAATACTGTAACAGTGAGGCTGCCAGCTGTAAAAAAATTCCTCGGTCTTAGTAGGCGATGATGCAACATTGTAAAAATATTAACAACCCTGTATTAAATATTACTATGTGCCAACTGAATTACACTTACGGAGCACCTGAGAGTTAGATGTTAATCTCTCTATAATATCGTAATTAAAAAATGCCAGGGCCCAAAATGTGGGTAAGGTTACCTAGATAGAGAAGATTTCAAAGCTCCCATCTTTTCCAAGAGATGTAGAAAAAAATCATGGATTGGCAGGAGAACAAAAACTGGAGTCTGCTTCTAATTGTTCAATTTGAAGCACCTGTTACAGGCAAGCGAGACTTGACTCACCACTAAATCCTCCCCAGCTGCTTCTCCAGCGCCCCTGAGGCTTTTGGAGCCTCTCTGCACTGCCTCGGGCTCCAGCCACAGGCCCCTCCAGTGAGCCGCTAGTCTTAGCCTTCTCATGATTTGTGTCACAGAAATGGGAGCTTTGGAGTCTGAGCACTGAAGCTGTTACAGTCGAAGGCTGAGTCTGGTCTGCACAAGGCTATGGGTGTCAATGAGAAAATGGTTACAAATTCCAATGCAGTGACTTAAGGTAAATTTTTGTTACCTTACTCATAAATTTGCAATTGCTTGTATGGATAAGACAGGAATATACATTCCTTTCTACCTTAATGGGAATTTAAGGATCACTTACATGAAAGCTTCTCAGAATTAGCAAGTTTAAAGGTTCCATGGGCTTTTATCACTCACTGGAGGATAATATACTTTTTCTAAAGCCTACAAAATAGCAATTTTATTAAAGAGCTCTATCATGGACAGCCTTTCTATGAACTAACTGTACTTTACTTAACAAGCACTTTCCTAGGAAGTCGGATGGGAGTAAGCCTTCCTTTCTTGTTCTTGGCTTTGAAGAAAGAAATGGGTGTAAATATTCCCTTCACCCCAGACTTCACAGGAAACACTGCCACCTTGCTCGGAAACACCGCCATGCTGGGAAAACCCATGGCCACAGGGAGTCTCAGCTGCAGGGAGGTACCCGATGGTGCAAAGGTGGGGAAATGGGGGAAACAGGGAGAAACTACAGAAGGCTTGATTTCCCAGCTGCAGGCATAACACTAATACATTTAATCACAAGTATATACATGGAGTGCTGTGACATGCTTTACTGTGTATAGGAAAAAGTAACAGCCATGTCGCTGTGCACTTTGCCAAATGGAACAAGCCTTATGCCTGAGAACGAATTTACACTTTAAACTGAAAGGAAATTTGTTGTTCTCAATATCCGTTTCATTTCTCGTGTGTCTTTCATAATGTGAGCGTTTTTCTGAGCTGAATGATACTAGTTACTTGAAGCTCTTTTTTTCTTCTTCCTTCTCTCTACTGCATATGTGCTTATTCGAGCCAACTATTTCATCTGGTTTTCAATTAAACAAAACAAACCAGGAGAAACGGACTGAGGGTTTGTGTGTCAGTCCAACATTTTCCAAGGGGTGTTCTGCATAGTTTCCATCTTACATGCGCTATGGAAATGTGATTCTGCTATGCCTGGCTTGGGGCTTGGATTCCTCAACCACATCTCAATTCACATATTTCTTCATCAAGTTATCAGGAAATTATATATATATATATATATATATATATATATATATATATATATATCCAGTCATATTTTGCCTCTCGATGCTTAAGTTTCATTGTTGTGTTTGCTGTAGTTTGTAATTGTTTCTGTCTTTGGATTGCACACAGTTTCTTCCAGCCATTCTTGAAACATCAGAGATGTAAGTGTAGAAGTCAGAAAGCAATCCTAAGAAATAGTAAGCAAGTAAGGGGTGTAAGTAAGAAAAAAATAGATCCAATTATTTGGAGCAGTGAGGCTATCACAGAAAAAGTGTTGAAAGGGTTTGGCAAAGCACTGCTGAGACATAAAAACAGAATTGACTTCAGATTTTAGCAGTGAGCCTGAGCGAGTAGAAATGTGAAACTGAAATGGGCAGTGTGCACGTTATAGGACTTTGAGATGAGGAACAAAATGATGAGAATGATGTTCAACCAAGTAGCAAGTTTCCATGAAGCATGAACCCTGTGCTAATAAAAGTGCAGAAGGTCATAACAAATTTATAATTCTGTGATAGCAAATGAGGCTCCACACATCTCAGCTTGTGAAACAGATGATCTGAAATAGTTAAACCATGCATTACAGACTGTACTGGAATGAGGTATCCTGGAGGGAAATGTATCTGGCTGTTACTTGGGGAATAAGTTAAAATAGAGATTGAGGGGCTGGGGGTTGATAGAGTTGGCAGGGGAAAGGGAAAAATGAGAATCAAGATATATTTTGCAAAGCTACAGACTTTTAATGTTGAATGTGATCATAATGTATATGCAAAGTGTACCAATAAGCTCAAAACAAAATAAAGGAGATTGAATGCTGCATACCATATCTAAGTGGAATAAAAATGACATAAGATGGTAATTTTGGGAAAGAGCAAGTAGATCCAAACATAAGGAGAAAAGTCATAATTGAAAGGAGAATTGGATATGAAGAAAGAGGATAAGATGCATGATAAAAGTAAGACTCATAAAAATCAGTGAAGCATATGCCATGAGAGAAGGAGCAAGTTCTAGAAATATAAAAAGTAGGGTTTAGGTAATCACTAGTCTGTATCTCAAGAATCATGAAGCTGTCCAGCCAGACGATCTCTGGGCACTGAAGGCTTGTTGGAAAGATGTGCACCCAGAGGAGCTGCAGTGAGACAGTCTGTATAAGCTTATCCAGCCATCTGTGCAGACAGTAAGTACTTTCAGAGTTCAGACTAAGAAAAATCCATAGGGATCATGAACATTATAAACACCTTCTAGGAAGATGTGGGATTAAGTTTGGCTTCAAGGATGAGGATGGTTTGAGTAAAAGGAAGTTAGAAAAACATTTCCAATCTACGTGAAGAATTCTATGAATAGTGGTTCAGAAGTGGCAAAATACATGAACTGAATAGGTTTTCTAGCAACTCTTTAGACAAAATTTTCAGATAAAAAGTATTTCAGAAGGAGCAGTATACAAGTTACTGGGTTACTTTGCATTTTTGATTGAATACTTTTCTTTCCCCAAAATTCATATATTGAATCTTCAATTTCCTTTGTGGCTGTATTTTGCGATGAGGCTTCTAAGGAAGTAATGAAGATTAAATGACGTTATACATGATATAATATGAGTAACCTTATAAAGGAGATAACCACAGTGCCCACCACCCGGTCACACTCCTATCATTAGGAAAGACCCTGTGAATATGCAGTAAAAAACCAGTTGTCTGAAATGCTAGGGCTTTTTCCATCACAAATCCTGGTGCTTCCTTGATTTTGGATTTCTCAGCCTTCACTACTGTTCAGAAATAAACTTTTATTACTTAAGTTATCTAATCTGTGATGTTTTGTTATAGTGACCCATTCAAACTATGTCAGGGTTTGACAATAGGTGATAGTAATGGTTAACAGGAATTTAGCAACAAGTGAGACATTGGAGATTTTTGAGAGGGACATAAAATCATTCATGCTTTCTTGGAAAGATCCACTGGAAAGCCCATTAGAAGAGATATGACTGGAGGAATGGAAAACAGTGAAAGTTGGCATCTGCAGACCGTGGTTCAAATTATGACCTGAATAGGATTAGATGTGTAACTCCGAGTTTTCTGCACAGTTGAACTTTCTGTGCCTTGGTAATTTTCTCACTTAAAGGGCATATAGTATGTATCCCCAAGGGTGTGAGGAGAAGTGCTTGGCCCAGAGGCCTGCAAGGGCGAGTTGGGCTATTAACTACAAGAGAAGAGTCTTGAATTACAGAATTTTTCTACATAAGAATTATTTTAATACTCTATGTGTAATTCTGTATTTTACTAGGGAGGAAGAAAAACAGGAACAGATAGGTGAGATGTTCTGAAGGGAAAGGTGACAGCAGTTGTCAGGCTATTGGGGCACATGAGGCAGTGGAAAGATGAATCTCAGTCGATTGTAAGAGCTGTGCTGTGAGCCGTGGTCTATTTCAGAAATCATTGTGTGCAAGAGAGCTGAAATGCATTGAATTTGCCTTTAGGCTGAATCCAGGGAAGATTTGTAAAAAATAAATAAATAAATAAATAATAACCTCATTTTCAATATTTCTGTGTTCAGTTTAGCCTCTGTTATAATTTTTTAAAAATGGTAACCCTTTTGTTTTTCTACCATCAGTGGTCAGGAATCCATTATTCCTTTTCTGAACTTGGCCAGGATTGCTGAAGGCAGAGCAGACAGAAATGCGTGCAAGGTTGGTAGAGATCATTTAGCACTTTTGGAAAAAAAGGCGACTGCAATTGTTGTGCACGACCTTTGGTAACAGTTGCTCTGCCTTCCGGGAATCAAGATTGATTTTCCATATCAGTATAGGGGGAAGCCAATTGCCTGAGAGTGGAGATTGATGGTCTATCAAAATGCAACAGCTTTTCTGGAGAAAGAGTCTGTGGCAGAGCATCACAGGTGGCAGATGAAATGGGCTCTTATTTCCTGCCCCAAAGGTGACAGTGCAAGTATGTCCCCTTTGTGCACATTGTAAAGCAATAATAAAACTTGGTGTTTGTATGGTAGCTTCCTGCCAGAGAGTTCATAGCATTTTTAACAATGCTCCCTTGCTCTGTACCTTTTCTCTGTACTTTCACAATAAAGTAAAGCTCCAAAGAAAGTAACAGTCTTCTTTCTTCCAGGATTGAGGAAGGGGCACATCAAAACCTTTACAGGTGACAATGAGTAGGTTATGTTTTTATAACTGGCACAGAAAAATGCAACTTTAAAAGTTAGATTTTTTTCTTTTAGTGATAAGCAATTTCTCCAAACCCTGAAGAATACACAACCAATCCCACTTCCTCCCCCAGCCCCAAAGAAGGGACAGAATATGCAGGAAAAGACCCCAGGAGGCCAGAATTCAGGTTATTTTGCACAAGAAAGTGAAATCAATGACTGGAAGTCATGGGACATGCACAAAGGTGCACATTGCCTTTCTGTGCACCCTCTCCCGCTGTTCCTTACTCTAAAGAACCCACACCCACCTGTGCAAGGTGAGATGGAGATTTGAGGCAAATGGTCCCCTCCATCTCCTTAGAGATAGTTTTGAATAAATACTTTTTTCCTTTTACCAAAATGTAAGATCTCTTTTGATTTGGTCAGAGGCAGGCAAATGAACCTGACCATATAAACCTAAGGAGCCAGTGACAGTTTCAGGAACAGATTGTGTATTCTTGACTTCTGTCTGTAGAGTTTACAGTATTGGTGACATCACCGTTTGAAGAATTATCTGTACTTCACAAATTACATGCACATACAGAATCACAGAGTCCAAAGGGGGAGTTGGCACCCAGATCCTGCCACTGACCATATCTCTCCTTGAAGTTCTAAGCCAAAGAGCCACATAAGGGACATTCACCAAATGGAAACCAAAATACCATTTTATAAACAAAAAGTAGTGCAGAGGAGCTACTGTTCCTCCTTCGAGTTTAAGATAATCAGATCATAGTTGCAGACTCTACTCTGACATGCCCTTGCTTTCCAGAGGTATAGGAATGGAAGTAGCTCTCAATGGGTCCTCCTGAAAAATAACAGGTTTGAATTTTCCTTAAGGCATTTACTTCAATTGTATGTGAATTGTCACAGTGAGTTTACTTTAAAGAATAATGTTTTTGTTGTTGTTTTTTTGAGACAGGGTCTTGCTTTGTGGTTCAGGCTGGCCCTGAGCTCAACCTTAAACTCACATCACAGCAATCCTCCTGCTTCTGCCTTCTAAATGCTGGGATTACAGGTGTGAACCACCACGCCTGGCACTGTAGTAGGTGGTGCTGATTGCTGCTGGGCATGAGTCTCCACACCCAGTACTGTATGTAGTTGCTGAGGAATCATATCTGGGCCCTTGCACTTGCAAGACAGGCGCCAGAACCACTGAGCTAACTTCCAGGCCCCTTAAAGAATAATTTTAAGCTGTATTTTTCAACTGCTATAGCATCTTGAATATTCATATAATGCTGCATCTCCTTTAAGCTTAGAAGCTGGACCCATTAGCTCCTTCTTGACCTCTTGAGCAGGGAAGTTAGGACAAGGTAGAGCTTGGACTGAGATGGATGACTGTGGAGTGGAGATTAGAAAGCCAAATTATAATACCCTAAGGAATAAAAGAGGTGGTTTGACCCAGGCCGGAACCATTTAAGTGTTCTAACTTGGTGCATTCCCAGCCAAGCACCAAGCATATAGTGAAGCAGTTTAGGGCCTGGAGAATCTGAAGAACCCAGCCTTTCAGAGAGGTGGCCATGAACAACCAGCCTAACAAGTAAATAGAGATAGTTGAGGGGAGCCCAAGGCAAAAGCTCCCATGGCCATCAGCCAGCCAAGTGCAAAATGATGACTGGGTGGAGATAAACAGAACTCCAAGACTTGGTGAATGCAGCTGCACTGAGAGCCTGATGTATGGACACCAGCACCAAGATGAACTTTGAGGGTAGTTTCAAGGATGCATGTCCAGACATAGACAAAATTAGCTCCAGAAAACTCAGAGTGAAGACAGGACAGAGGTACACTCTGCACAATTCTGGCTTTTATGTGGCCTGGTGGTTTTCACCAACACGTAAGCCACATTCCCTATTGGAATTCAGAAACATCTGGAAATGTTAGATGAATTGGTAGAAAAGACCATCAGGCACTTACGTGAACCAACTGCCAAAGAATGTGAGAGCACAGTCATTCTATAAAGAGGACCAAGGCATTCAGTTTTGTCCCTTCACGAAGACATAGCACTGAGCAGTGAAATGGTTAAGAATTGAGATTTCAACTTGGACTCTGTCACTTGGATTTGTCACCCATCCTTGTGTATCTGAGAGGAGATTTCCTGAGTTTAAAAAAAAAAGAAATCAAGTATTACCATAAAATGTTGAAATAAGTGAAATCTACTCTGTGTTATTGTAATAAAATAACATCCAACTTGTGAGAGGTGATGGATCTGAAAGCCTGTGACTCCCCTGTCTCGCCCAGTGCTGCCCTTGCACTTGGAGGACCTGCACATTTGGCCAAGCCCTGCCCAGTAGCAAAGCTCCTTGGCTGCTGTCTCATTGCCCTCTGTTCATTTGCACTCTGCTGCTATAGTTATCTTTCTAGAACTTCTTTACAAAATATGGTCTCCAAAATGCCTCCATAGGAAGCATCAGAGGCTCACTAAGAATCTAGTGAATGTTGGCCCTTGAGGGGAGCCAGTACAGTAGTAAACACAGGAGAGTGTGCTGAGAATTGCCATCTTTAATGTTCAGTGATGATTCTTCAGAACACTCAAGTATGAGAATCACTACTCTAGAACTTTGATATTTTCTGTATTACTCTTGGCCTGAAAGATTTTAAATGGATTTTAGCTCCCTCTAAAATAAATCCTAACTGGTAAAAACAACTTTCTACTCACACAAATAGGTGCACCACACAGCCTTTCCAGGTTTGATCCCACCCACCTCGGCTTGTGGTCATTCTGCTGGTTGGGGGCTAAGAAATTGCCTCTGTGGGGCTCATGCATCTCTGGCAGTATTGCTTCTTTGAAGGGGATATTGTTTTCTAGAAAATGGATTTCGACTTGTTATTAGTACTTAGAGACACACACACATATACATACACACATATTTTTCCTGAGTTTTCTTAATCACCTCAAGAAAAATTAAACACTATTTTTCACACTGCAATGGGTTATTTCATACACTTTGACAAGGCTACTGGTGGCAGGTCTTGCTGGCATCTGGCTGCCGTGCAGGTATGAGCAGAAGTGATCAGCATCTGAAATCGGTGGACTGGAGGGGAGCAGATCACCCTCCAGAGTGAGAGCAGGCCTCGTGCACTAAGTTGAAGGCCTTAGAACCAATGACCAAGGTTTTTCCTGAAGAAGGAATCTTTCCTCAGATTGCTGAAATGCATGAAGTTCGTCTGAGTTCTGACTTTCTATCATGCCTTACAAGTTTCAGACTTGTTAGCCTCCACAACATAGGAGCCCCTCTCTTTATTCCTCTCTCCATACCTACAGTTGGGGTCTGTGTCCTCTCGCCTGGAGAGGGAGTTCTGTTGTGCCAGCAGCTTCAGAGTATTGCTTTTCAAGGTTTCATAGAAAAATGCCTCTTGAACAAGGTGCATTTCAGTTCAGAGTGCTGTCATTGTTCCCACTGTTCCTCATAAATACAGGCTGACAAGTTGAACTTACCTTTGATTGCAAAGTCAGAGTGGTGTCTTGCTATTTAACCTTTTATTTGGAATGTGGATCATTTCAGAATGAAAGGTCTGTACTTCCCAAGTGGCATTTTAATCAGAGGTGATTGTGAAATGAATGTGAATTCCATTCTTCTGAGAATGCTCTCACTGGCTGCTGTGCACAATAATATCTTATACTGGATAGTACTTCATATTGTATGAAGCCCTTTCCCATACAAGCCTAAGAGCTGAGTACATTACTCTTTTTTTCTTTAATGCTGACAACAAACCTAGGAAGTGGTTACTAATGTCCAAATGCAAAGGCAGCTCAGAGCTGTTAAGGGAAATGTTCAAGGTCATAAAGCCAAAAATGTAGATAAATATGTATATGTATAACAGACAGCTATTTTCTGATGCTTATTGTAGGCCAACCATTAGTTTTGCATGCATCGCTTTTAATTATTGCAACAAGCACACGAAATAAGCCCTAGGAATATTTTTATTTTACATGTGCTGAGCTTAAAGTTTAAACAAAGTTAATAACTTGCTCAGAATTCACCCAACTAGCTAAGTGGTAGGCCCAGATTTCAATCGAGCTCCATCTGAAGCTGGAGTCCACATGTTTAACTGCTACTGCCTGTTGCTTTTGTCCGTACAGAAAGGTCCACATGCTGACAAATGTTTTTATTATATAAACTAAAGGTTCACATACTAAATGGTAAGATATTAAAGTATTCATATCATATGTTTTGTGTTTTAAGAAGCAATAAAATGGTTCCCATTGTGAGTGGAGTGAAGGAATAGTCAAAAGGTGAATTAGGGTGCCGTCCTGTTAGTTATACCATAGCTGTCCACTGGCTTTCAGGTAGCTCTGGTAATTGGGGCCTGGGACAACACAGGTCACTGAAATCCAAAAATAAGCCCTGAAATATATTTTATGCAATGTCTTGTGTTAAAATCTACCAAAACTGTTTAGAATAGTCAGGGAAATGTGTCTGCAGTGACTTCATTTCCCTTCTCTCTTTCCTGCAACAGAATTTGAACCTGCTCTCAAGAAGCCAAGGCAGGAAACAGGTGGGATGACTAAGGGGAAAAGGCTGGGGGAAATGAGTCTAATGACATTGACAAGACACTTAATAGCTGAGGGTTTAGGCTGGCATGTGTCTCTGTGGTGCATTGCTTGCCTGGCATATATGGGGTTCATTAATCTGAAAGAGGAAAGGAAGAAAGGAGGAGAAGGAAGGAGAGGGAGAGAGGGAGAACAAGGGAAAGAAGAACGGAGAATGAGATCACTTGTTGTTGTTTGGTATTTTGTCTAGATTTTTAAAGACTCCAAGCATGCTCTCTTTTTGGCTTAGAGATGTAGAGATTGCAATCAAGAGCCTTGGCTGATGGGTGTGAATGAATGGCACTCTGACTCGGTTAATCTGGGGCAGATTCTGCAGTTCATACACAGGGTGCACATTTCATGACTAGATGATTAACTGAAAATTTAGAAGCTGTTTGCCTCCAATGGCCTTTTACACATACACTGTACCTTGTTTTAAATAAGTGATTTTTCAAACCTCTATTTCCATTACCCAAAAGAGAATGTAACAAGCAGGAATTGTGTGAGGGAACTCTGACATATTTTGATAATCTAGTATCTAATTGTTCATTCCTGTCAGCACCGATATCCTTTGTAATCTCCCTCTGAGTGCAGTCTTAAAGCAAATGAGCAACCTTTTTGCCAAAGGAAAATGTGTTAAGTTTAGCCCAATCTCTAACTCTTCAATAGATGTGTGTGATGTAGGGTTATTGGCTGGGTGAGTTCTTCACAGCAGCAGCAGACACCTGGTGTCTTTTTCATGATCTTTGCTGTAATGTCTGCTGCCACCATCCAGAGCATGCATGGTATCTATACCAGCACTCTGGGTTTTCAGTCTTTGGGTTCTTTGAGACATAGTTACCTTCCAACATGCTCTCTTTTTGGATTAGAGATGTAGGGATTGCAATCAAGAACCTTGACTGATATAGATTATGTGGATCATTTAAATGAGCAGTAAAACAGCCTTGTTTTAATATTCACAATATAGAACCCAAAGTCCAATATTATTACTTGTTTTTCCTGCTACTGCAGCTCTCCAAGACACCATCTATTGAAATAAGCATAGCACTGAAATTACCACACAATTCACTTCTGTGGAAATGTCAGGGGTTCAGCTTTCAAGTCAAGAGCATGACTTCCATTGCTAGAAAACTATTCTGCTTGTTGACTCAGAAACTGGAAAATGTTTATTTGCAATTGAAATTAGAAAAAAAATTAACAGAAAAGACTTCCCAGCCTCAGCGATGATCTCCCCAAAATAATTCCTTTTGGGTCTAATGAATGAATTTAGTAAGGGCAAGCTCCAGTGTAAGGATGGCATAAGCAGATACTCCTGAGAGTCCTCTGGGACCTACATAAACAGAAAGCCAGTAGTGAGAATCCCTTTCTTGTTATATTGATGATACTTCCACAGGCCACCAGGGAGCCAGGTAATTGTAACAATATTTCTGAGTTAAATTCCAATCGTTGCAGCTGCAAATCAGAAGAAATGCAAAACACATCTTCAATTTTTTAGAATTATCTGTGCTATACTAGAGAAGTAGGGAAAACAGTATTAAGATTACAACCAAATTGTTATAACCAGCTTTAGTCTCATTATCAGTTAATGAAATTGAAAGCTACTATGCTGGGCCTCCTTCCATCTGCTTCCTTGAGAGCCTCCAGGCTCATGTGCTTGGATTATCAAAAAGAAACCTTGAGTAGTCGTCCTGTACATTTGTGTGTGTGGCTGGACCACAGTCACAGTGGAAGAGGAAAGTGGGAGATAGGAAAGCAAAAAGCAGGAAGGGAGACCTAAGACAGGGCTCTATATCAGTTATCAATGAACCGACTGCCAACTTCAAAGCCACCATTATATGTTCTGTGATAGTGGAAACTGGAATCCTTTATTAAGCATTTCCTTGTTGCCAAGAGCATCAACTAAACGCTGCTGGTGGAGAGAATCTGATATTGAGGGATATTACAGCAGAAGGGCTTCTCTAGGTTCTGAAGTGCTGTTGGGTGTCTTACTTGCTCTTACCATGTAACTCCCCGTGTGAGGAGACATGTGAGGGGACAATTTCAGCAGCTCTGTTCTGCTCCTTTCATGGCTGTTAAGATGCTTCGCCAGTTTCCAGGTGGGTGCCTTGCCATGGCGCCCTGAATCTGGAGAGCATGTGTCTCAGGCCTGTTTCCCACCCCTTTACCTCAGCCGGCCACACCCTAGATATTGCCTCCTGCTGGTCAGTCACTCTACAGCTCAGAGCACTTCCAACAGGAGAAAGCTCAAAACAGGCCTCTAACATGGTCTATAGCCAAGTTTAGGGACATCACTCGCCTTCCTAGCCTTGATCCCTTTTCTCTCTCAAGCCTAAGAAATTTTTTTAGCATTCTCTGTATGTATTTATGGCTTCTCATAGTTACTTCTCTTTGAGAGCAAATGAAGCCTTAAATTAAACTTTCCTTATGTCATTTTGGTATCTCAACTGGAAACCAGCTGATAAAGAATTGGTTATTGGGAAAAGCTCTACAAAGAATGACTTTGGGAATTGATTATGCCCTCAGGTTGAAGTTAAATGCTAAACTCCTTAAGTATAAACAATAGGATACTAATATCCTATGAAATATGGTGGCATTAGAACTAATCAAATTATAACTTATAATTGATTGTGATGAGGTACCTTAGAATCTCAAGTGGTTAATACCTTGACTTTTATAGAAAAAATAACGACAATGAGGAAATTTCTTACACTCTACTGGCTGAAAGAGAATAACATTAAGTGAGGTGAGCCTGCATGATATGGTGGTACCAGCAAAAAGAAAACAGCTATAGCACTGCAGCCTCACATGATTCTCTGAAGGACAGTGCTTCAGGCAAATCCACCTAGGCAGCAGGATTTAGAATAGTACAATGGGCAGTTCCCTGTCTGCAGTGGGATGTGAGTAAAACTGTCATTGTACACTGACACCTGGATTCAGCTGGATGGCTGGGGATTTGAAAGTACAAGATTGGTCTAAAGAACAGTTATGTGGATGGACTTTTCAGAATAGCACAGACTGTAAAGGTATTTGAGTTTCTTGTGAATACTCACCTAAAGGAGTCTACTGCAGAGAGCAACATGGTGGATAAAACAAAACACTAATGATGCTAGGCTCTTTCAGCAGTACCAATGCTTGTTAAATGAGCCAATGGACAAAATGACCAGTGGCAAGAACAGAGGGTCTCTTGACAAATGTAGATCTCCCCTCCCTGAGGCTGTCTTGGCTAACATCACTGCCTAAATTACCAGCAGCAAAGACTGGAATTGAGCCTCTAATGTGGCACCATTCCCCAGGATGTCCCTCCAGCCCTATGGTAGGAGAGAGATTACATTTTATCTCATATCATGGCATGGGGGGGAGGAGAACTAGAGAATAAACATTGAGAACTTATTTTCTCTGACTGCAATCCATCTGCCATCATCATCACCCACAGACTCAGAGAATGCTTTACATATTCTGCATAGCATTGTAACTTACCAAAGAACTCATTTTACTGTGCAATAAGTAGAGCAGCAGGCTGATTCCTATGTCACATGCGCATCTTATCATCCATAAGCAGTTGGATCACTGAAATACAGAGTTGCTTATCACTTACTACACAGGTGGGAAAAGACTATAAAGTAATAGCATTTCATGTCTAAAAGGTAATGTGTGCTTCAAAGTCAGACAATATATGATGTTCCTCTATAGATACGAGATGTGGTTCCACAAAACAAAGTAGAAGGGTGCCTAATGTCAGTACATATGTAATGACCCACTTTGCTTGCTTGTGACACTGGATGTCTTAGTACCAAAGAAATGGAACATTTCTACAGGTGTGGGTCACTGAACTGGGAGCACTTGGTTTTTTCTAGACCTCTTTATTCACTGGAAAAAATATAAGCAAAACTGCAGCTACTACTTGTTAAAGTTACTGCTCTAGAATATTAGGAGGAAATTGACTTATTGCTACACAGTGAAGTCAAGGAGGTTTCTTTTGTCTGAGACCTGGTGCACTCTGTAATGCCTTTTTGTCTACATCCAATAAAAAGTTAATGAAAACTACATCAACAAAAATGAGTTAATGGATAACTCAGACTGGGAGTTAATGCTTGGGTCATTCCATCAAGCAAAAAAGTCCAACCAGATGAGATTGTGGCTATGAATATGGAAATACAGAATTGGCTGTGAAACAAAGAATAGTATCAAACAGAGCCTTTTAAATAGCTGCAGGAATAAATTAGAGCAGTTTTTAACTTTGCTTAATAAGATACTTAATACTTTGCTTATTTATATGCTTAAATGTTTCCTTACTTATTTTTTAAGTCTTACTCTCCTTTAATCTTATACTTCATTCATCCTGGCCAAGAAGACCTCAAGACCTAGCTGTGTACAATTTTTCTACTTCCTACCAGAGCCTGTTAGCTAAATATTGTAGCTCTATCAGCTCATGGTTCTTACATTTTCTTAGCAAAACATAATGAAACTTCTCTTGTACGGCAAATGCCTTACCTGAGGCCTATGTCTTGTCTTTATTTTTTAATACATGTTATTGAGTCACTTCTATAGGGCCAGTATCCTCAGAGGAATCTAGAATTGGTTCTCAGAGAGCCCTGCCACCTCTGAGCCCTGCCACCTCTCTTGCTGGTAGACTCCTAATTTTACTGTTGTGGTAAAAAAAATTCAATCTTAAATTCCACTACTAAGTTCGACTAAACTCTGATGTTGACATTTTCCACCCACAGGAGCATTCTCCAGGATTCCTCTTCCTTTATCTTCCCTGAAATTGGTAATTTATCATCTTCGGTCTATTATTACATCTGTTTAATCAATTATTGGTTCTTAATATCAAATATCCAGTTCTATAGTTCTCATAGTTAATATCTCCTTCACATGCCTCTAGCACTATAAATACAGAATTTATCAGTCATCGCATCTTGTTCCATTCATGTCCTACCCCAGTTCACTAAGGATAGTTACGCTGCTACTGCATACCAGGAACCATTTATTCTCTATTGTAATGGAGTCCTCATTGCTAGGTAGACCAAAATCTACCTCCACAGCCCACTTGAAGGCTGTTTTGTAGAACTACTTCTGGTATCTTGTACGACCTCACAACAGACACCTAGATGGATAGTTGGACATTGGTGTGGTGGACTCTAAGGAGATATAACTTTAAGGAAATAAAGAAGAGCTGATTTACACTTGAGCTTTAGTTAATTCTCTCAATTGTTTGGAAGCTGGAATGTCCTGAAAGGAGGCCCTGGGAGGCTGGCCTTTTTTCTCCTTGGTTCAGCATATTGCCGGGTGTGAGTTGCCTTCTCTGTGTGTATGTAACATTGGGCAAAAATGATCTGGAGGCTGCAGGCAATTTCAGTATAGGATGCAGCTGCAGTCCCAGAAGTCATAGATTGGGTAAACAGTCTACAGAAGGGATCGGGAAGCACTACCACAGTGGTCAGTACTCCAATAACTAGTGAGTCAGACCTTACTGATATATCACTCGTTCGGGTCCAGGTTGGCTTCACAACAAGCCAGTAGGATCAGTGCTCTCAGTGCCTTCCGAAGAGATTACCTGGGTGAAAGGAGAGATGGAGAACCTGAAGCTATGCTAATTAATTTAATACTCATTGAGAATCATTTTGGTCATTTAGTTGTAGTTTTCGTATTATAGCTTTTATTTTCTTTCTGTTCCTACACTTTGGAATAAAGGAAGAATGAAAAGAAGGAAACCAGCATGGAAGGTGCCTGGGTTCCCTGAGATTTGGGCATGAATTTTCTTCCTTGGAAATTTTGTAAGTAAATTAGAAGATGAGTTCTAGGGCTGCAGTGTGAATTACAGTAGTATCTTATTCATAAACTTAATCTGTTCTACAATTCTGATCAAGATGGCCACAGTTGTGTTCATCACAATGCAGAGTTCAAGCAAGGAACCAAAATTTCACTGAAGCTTCTGGACATGATCTTGATTGTTCACAAATAGAAACAGGACTGATTTCCAGAATTTTCCCTGGAATGCTTTCTTTGAAACAGTTTGTCCGTTGTTAACCTGGGTTTTACTCTGTGACAGTGCAGTTGTGTAAAGGGCTCCACTATTCAGCCCTTTTGAATCTACTGGTTTCTTCTTTGTCTTCTTAAGGAGCTCTTTATTATTAACTTTTAATGGGCTAGTGCAATTTTCAGGAGATTTGGGATCTTAAGGAGAGTGCTTAATTTCCTGTGCTCTAGTGCAGGACACAACCATGACAGAGCTTAAACTTTAGTTTGGCTTTTAGTACTCTTAGGAGTTCTTTCTACCTGCATCCAACCTTTCATAGCACTCTTTATCCATATTCTACTTAGTCTCTTCTATAGTAGGACCATGTAAAACCAGGAGACACAGAAGAAGTAGGTGCACATACAAGAGTAGGTTTGAAAGAGCCAATCAACCTGAAGTCAAGCAAAGGACATTGCAAATTTTCAAGACCTAACCACAGGTTAAGCACTAAATTTCCCAATTTTATTGAGATGTCATTGCTACCAACTGAAAACTCATTCTTGAGACTTTATTGATAGCTATTTCCAAATTGCTTCAGGCAAGGGACTCAGAAAAGTGTTATTTACAGTAGTGCACATTTTAAATAATGATCTTCTTCTAATTTAGCTTGACAGGCCATGATTTTAAGACATCCTTTGACACAAACTAAAAACCTAAAGAATTGGTGCAATTAAGAAGAAAGGTCAAAACATAAATTTGGAAACATGAAAAACTATTACCATTCATTGCTAGTTTAAAATTTTCATCCTTTCTACTTATATGAACACATACATATCTATTAGGCCTTGGGTTTGTGTACTTTGCCTTTTTTATATTCTGTAACAGCCATTCTGGAAAGAAAGCAAAGCCAGCATGGTATCAGCAAGAAATGAGTTCCAAAGAAGCCAATAATAAGAGAGAAAAATACTTAGTCTATCCTTATTTCTTTCCACCATTTCCAATTGGAGAAAGAAACAGCAATTCTGAATCCTAAGTCTTTCTTTGGATCCAAAGATTCTTAAAAGGAAAAGAAAGAGTAAGAAATTACAGGAAGCAGCAGAAAAAAATAAAGAAATGTCAGTTGCTCATTACTAGCCTTGTTCAAGAAGAGGTTAGAAATACTAGTGAGAATGTTAAAATAAAGATGCAGAGGTTCATCCAAGGATTAGAATGAGTAGGTGGAAGGTGACTAGAAATTCAGGAAGTATTCTTTGTGCCACATCACATCTCTACTCCTTTTTGCACGTCTGTTTCACATTTCTATTTTTGCTGAGTAACCTACAGAAAGAAAAGCTACTGCCACTTGCAAGATTATCCACTGTACTCAAGCAAACAGTCCAGATTGACCCCACTTTGGTCCATCTCACTGAGGGGTTAAATTAACAGCATCTGTATAGCAATATATTCTCTAGGCTGCTTGGGGTTCTGTGCTGGTGGGATAAAGATTTTCAAACAAAAAAGAGCAATTCCTAAACCTTGGATTAGATAGACACCTAAAAGTTATACTGAATACTAGATAAACATTTGGAAAAAATGTCTGTGAGAATCAATTATTAGACAGGATTTTCAATTACACTACCTTCCACACCTTCTTTAATGACATCATTCTAAGAACATGATTGACAGGGAAGGAGGAAGGAAAGACAAGAGTGGCAGAACTTGCATTATGCCTGCCCGCCTGCCTGCCTGCCTTAGTGACATTTTGAAGATTAATTGGACATTTTAGTAAGAGTTTTGGAGATGGAAATGGTGAAAACCACCTTATGTTTTTACTACTGCATCCTAGGAAAGAATATTGGGTGATGAACTAGCATCAGGGCTGTAATATTGTAAAGATACTCATTGAAGAAATGCCTAAACTGCATTTTACAAGATGTCTTTAATCTGAGAGAAGACTTACATGCAACTCAAAGCACAAGTTGGGAAGGGGAAGGAAGCTAGAATTTTAGGTTTCTCAAGCAGCCTTAAGGTCTATTCACTATACTTATTTGACAAGTCTTCAGTCCTTCAAAAGTGGACTACTGGAATAGTCCCTGTGAATGATTTTGTACTTATATTTTTTACAAATGAAAAATACAAAGTATAGCACAGCTAGGACTGTTACTTGTGCTTCTTAAGTCCTATTTAAGTCACAGAAAGCATAAAAAACTTCTCTAGTTGGTGTGATATGTGACTTAAGCAATTCTAGGAAGTCCTTCCTCATCAACTTAAAAATACACTAGCCAATTACTCATGCTAGGATCCCCACCAGTTCTAATTCTTAACTTTCCATTTAGCATTACTTTCTGTAGCTAGACCTTTAAAATGCAAGTCATATTTTCAGGGCAATTAATACATTAATGCATCAGCCCAGTTTTGTGTTTATTGGAGCCACAAAGAAAACAGATTCGGAAGTCCAATAGAGACTGAATTTCATCTCTACTGTTCACTACCTTTGGGAATTTTTACAACAATTTTTATCAGGAAATGACAGTTTTGTCATTTGTAAGACTAATAATTGCATTATTAGTTACACAGAGTAGATAGAAATAGTATATGTAAAGTTTCATGTGGCTCCATAATAAGCAATGAATAAAGAACATGTTAATAGTAAACAATAATATAGACTGGTACCATCATCATTGTCATCGTCATCATCTCTGTCCATGAATTTCATTGGGATACTTTCTTCCCAGTGAAGAAATGAACTTTTGGTAACAAAGTTGATACAAAGAGGGAGACTTGGATTTTGGAAAATCAAAAGATAACCTTCATAAATCATACTGTGGTAATACAGTTAAATGTTAACCAAACCAAGCTCTTATAAGATTATGACATAAGCAAACAACCAACCAAACAAATGAAAGCAAAACTGATAATTTATTTACACTAAAAGAAATCCTCAATGGTACTTATGTTGATATAAAAATTAACATCAATCATTTTGGATCATTTGATTTTTAAATCTTTTGAAAGCAAAGTATTAAAATAAGCTATATTGTTATAGCACCCATGGAAGCAAATATAGCTACGTATTTTTAAATTAGGGTTTTCAAAGCCAATATTAGTGGCTGTTTTCCAGTTTACAGGATCATGAGGCCTTCTTGTTTTCCACTCTTTAACCAAGTACCTGAGGACATTTCAGTCTCACTTTTAACCAAGCACCTGATAATCTTCTAAATGGCTGAACCTGTTCTATCTGACCTGGCAAATTGGTGTTAATGGGTGACATCCAAGGTCAGGGACACACTTCAGTGTACAACACAAGTGACAAAACTTGGTACTTTTTGAGAGCTAGACAGAGAGGATATAGAGCTAATACATCTTACACATTTTATGCCTACTTATTCATACATTCAACAGATGCTTTTTGAGCACGTATATAAAAGTAACCTCAGTGAGTTTTGTACTACATTTGGTCTTTTCTGTGACGTGTTGGGATATTGGGTGCCTTGAGCCATAAATGTTTCATGGAACATGTATAGCACACCCTTTTTGGCTTCCTTCTCCATAAATCCATCTGCTTTCAGTTTTCTGGAGATATATATGTACATTAGACATTTATAAAATGTGTGTTCTAGCTCTATTTTGGCCCTCAAAGCTTCAACACTTGGTGAGTTCTTCTATTGACAAATGGTCTTTAAAACTCCTTTTGCTCCTTTAGCACAGTCTGTGACTGAGTGATTTGAATGCTGACTCTTTGCTTCCAGCTTATTCCTTTTCTGGGTCCACTAGAACTCACCACACTTTCCATGAAAAAAAAAACCACAACAACAACAAAAGATGAACAAAGAGAAAAGGTCAGGCCAACCTCTTCCTCCTGTGAGACCTCAGAAAGTTGACCTGAGATGCACTTCCCATTCTTTTCTCCCTGAATTCTCTTCTGGCTTTAATTAGCTTCAAGGTGAAGCTTGAGGTTGTGAATGCATAGACTCTCTGCCTCATTACTCAACTAACTCAAATAACCCTCCATTTTTCCATGGATTCTTTGGACAACAAATGGTTTGCTAAGAAACTCTATTCCAGGCAAAAAGCACTGTACACATATGTTATTGTTTCTAGCAAATATGAACAAAAAAGTGAAAAGGTAAGAGAATCTACAGAGTCAATAAAACGTTAATGTTAGTGGTAATAATAAATCCCTTGGTCCTCTTCCTAGAAAATCTCTCCCAAATATAGTATCGTGTTTTTCCAGGAAGTATGTGCAACTCTTGATTTATATACAGAGGCATTTTGATAGTCAGGAGAACTGGCAGGATGGGGAAGATATGCACAGAAATTCTTGAGATGCTGAGAAGTCAGACCAAGTAGCTGGCCTGTCAGGATAATGACAGGAGAAGAAAGAAAATGTATTAGCTTGATGGTGAAATCTAGGCAGCCCTGTTTGATCATGACTCCTCTCTCAGCCAAAACCACGCAATCAATCTGTAGTTGCCCGATACAATCGCCCGCCTCTCTGTATGTTTCAACCAATCCGTGACTGACCCATAGGGTTGCATTCTCTGACATTTGCTATAAAAGTGTGTGTACTGCTTAATAAAAACAAAAGTGTTCTCCAAAACTCTCCCCAGAGTCTACAGTGTGACTCCATCCACCTCATCCCTCCCCGTCTGAGTTTTCATTACCCTAAAAGTGCAAGGACATTAGCTGCTTGCTATGACACAAAGAAGGGTTTTGGAAATCATTAAGGAGACTGAACTCCTGGTGTGTCCTGGGAGGCCCATAGCAGTGTCAACAGTATGGGATGTCACTTTTAAGAATGGTTATTTTGGCAAGAGAAATCTATGTATTTTGATGAATTTTATTTTTTTATGAATTTCATCCATGAAATGGCAAGTTTAATTTATAGAAACAAAAATGTGGACCCTGAAGTAAAATCAACTTTCCTCACACACCATGCTATTGAGATGATTGAAGTTTTACATTAGGAAAATCTGTGGCATAGTAGGAAGTGTTCTGGCCTAGCCGGAGGTATCTGAGTTTAAATTATCTTCCTTCCATTTATTACCCGTGTGACTAGGAAGTCACTTCAACTTTCTGGGCCTCGGAATTGTTATTTGTAAAGTGAAGATAAAACTTCCTCTGAGCACTTAGTAGTTGTAGAGGATAAATGAAGCAATTACATGAAAATACTTGATAAGCAATAGATAGAAGAAGGTTGTGAATGCATGGACTCTCTGTCTCATTACTCAACTAACTCAAATAACCCTCCATTTTTCCATGGATTCTTTGGACAACAAATGGTTTGCTAAGAAATAAAGACTGATATCGCCTAGTGCTGGGCTTATAGAAAATTCCCAGAGCAATTCTTAGCAAAAAGTTCTTTATTTACTATAAACTATTTTGATTCCTATACACTGACTATATTTTATTATTTTTTCCCTTTTCCCTACACCTCAATCTTCTAAAAATGATTGCTCTACTCACGATTCAAATAGGATCTGCCATAATGAATGAACATGTGTGCTTATGAGGCAAGAATTTGGTATAGAATCATCCCTGGCCATAGGTCAAACTTGAACAAAGGAGCAGGACTGCCTTTACCTGGCACCTGGCTGACCCTGGGGGTATTATGACACCTGGTTACACTCTTCACTCAGATTCATCTTGATTTTCCTATACTTAAATCACAAGCCTATAAGCTCTTTCTGTAGTAAACAAGTTTTCTTCATTCCCAAGTAAAATCTTTCATGGCACACTCTGCCTTATTTGTTACTAGAGATTTCATGATAGGTTTTAGAGTATTTTTATTTGGCACCTTATTTTTAGCAAGGATAGCAATTGAAAACTCGATTCCCAAATATTCTGGCATTCATCTTACCAAAGGGTAGGATGTATGTCCCTTCCCATGGAGTCTTGATCACTTCAACTAGTAGATTATGACAGAAGTGAAGCCATTTGATTCCCAAGGATGCTCAGGAGGATCATGGCATTGCTCCCTGGTTCTGTGCAACACTGACTTGGTGGGAAGCTGACCATCATTTAGGAAGGCTAGAGATCTTGAAAATACCATGCCAAAGAGTCTGTATGTAGATATTCTGGACACACCCGTGAGCTTCTGGCTGATATCCAATAGCATTACCACTCATGTGAGTGAGCTGTGTTGGGTATGGCCCTACCTAGACTGGAAGGGGTGAAGCTCACAGGACTCTACTGTTGTCACCCCACAGGTTCAAAGCAAGAGCTTCCCAACCACACATTTTCCAAATTTTTGACTAAAATGTCTGAGGAAAAAAAAAGTCTCTTGAAATTCCTGATTGGAGAAGAAGTGGCAATTCTTACTAACAGTGAAAGAACATAAAGATATTTAAGATCCTGAAGATTATTTATAAAGCTTACTTAACATCTCCCCCTACAGAATTGATATAAGAAATTAATGAAAAGGTATTTTTAAAAAATGCTTTACAATGTGTATGTTTACCACTGACTAAATATTTCTCACATTCTTCCCATGAGACAATTAAATAAAAGAAATTTTATACTCAAAAAAATCACACTACCTTCTTCTGTATTCCTCTCAGACTCAAGTACCAAAAAATGTAATCCCAGAATATCCAGGCATGAGCCTGAGACATACAAGTGTGTGTGTGTATGTGTGTGTGTGTGTGTGTGTGTGTGTATATTCATAACCACTGTTGCTTTTTTAAAGCCCCTGTTTTAGTGTCACAAATTCTTAGTAACTATCATGTTTGATGTTTCATTTTTTAAAATTATGAGTGAGTTACCTAAAGGCAAAGTCAGTATCTGTTAGAAAAATCTTTTAGCTCATTAAATCATCAGATTAGACATGTTTACTGAATCTTCAATGGTGAAAGAAAATCGTGTGCCTCATGAAAATTAAGGACATAATGCTTTGTTCCTTATATTCATACATTCTTTTTCTACAAATGCACGCATTTTTTGTTTTTTTGTGGTTTTGTTTAAAGTAAAGCCAGGGAAAACTATAATTTCTCTTTGTTATCAGTTAAGAAGACAAGTGCTCAAGTCTTCTGGTGACAAAACCAGAGAAACTAATAGTAATCACACCAATTCTGTTCTTAGATCAAAACACCAAATATAAAGATAGGAAAAAAGAAAAGAATATATATACATAGCATAGAAAAGTGCTACCAAGACATTAGAGTCACTGTATGTTTGGTAAGGGAATTACCATTCTTTCTTAAAGTTATTTTTCATAATTCAGTGATGAAAAGAACAAATTCCACAAATAGATTTCAAATTGGTCAAGCATCTTGGCGTTGGAGAGTTAATCTCCTAAGCAGTGAGCTTTGTACATGGCTGGGAAAGTTCAGCGCAACAGTGCGAATGAAGCATCCAGGAGCTGTGCAGTTCACGTCCTCTTGGCACCAAAGGGGATGTGGTGAGTAGAGGGCGAAGCGTGGACCAGAAGTGACTTGCTGTTTTCTATTACAGTTCTTCCTTTTTTCTGTGTTGCTGCCAGGAGCTGTGCTGCTAGCACTCAGGCTTTTCAGTGCTTTTAATAACTGGACCTAGTCAAGGAATCCTGAGTTAACCTTATTCTTTTTCATCGACATAGTTCAGTGCTGTGATGGATCCCAGACTGAGCTCTAATTTTAAAATTAGGCTCTCCTGAGTTGCAAAACCACAGGGCAGAATGTTGAACTCACTCAACATTTTCTTTCTTCCCCTTGGCTTCAGGCAGCACTTTACTCAAACCACCTTAAGGAAAGGATAATTTACCCTAGTTTTGAAGATTTCCAGACACAGAAACTGAATAGCCCCTTTGGAAGCTAATTTTATTTTGAATGATCTTTGTACCAAGCTCTATTCTTCACTGTAGATAATCACATCATTTTCTGCTCTGGTTTAAATGTTTTTCTTTATATGCACACAGTGCACTTAGAGTCAAGAGATTATTTCATGTCTGGTTTCCAGGTCAAAGTCTCTTAGGTCTCTTCCTATGTTAAGGAGTCCTAACCCCTTTCACTTTCCCAGATGTCCTGACCAAGAGTCCCTGTTGTAGACACTTTTTGCTCCTATGGAACACCTTGCCATATTGTTCTAAATCCCTGTCAGGTAGAAGTGCTCTTCCCATAAAAGTCCTTTGTATGCCTCATTAGCCAGTGTTACAACCATTTCTTAGGAACTGTTTATAGGCAGGATTCTCAGATGGCCGACAAGACTCCTGTCCTGACACCAGCAGCTCCATGCTGTGTGTAACTCCTCTCCTTGAGCACAAGCAAACCTGTACATATGACAGGATACCAAGCCAGTGATAGGTTCTGAGTCACTGGATTCTGATCTAGCCAAAATTGAGAGTTCTGGTAGCCCTGACCTAATCAGTTGTGCCCTTTCTGATGTCTGAAAGACCAAAAGGATGAGAAGGACTTAATGTGAGAGGATGCTTGGTTTCTGGGTTTGCATATAAAGACTTGAGACTGACTTCTACTGATCTCTTGAAGCTGAAAGCTAGCAAAAATTATCAAGGGACTTAATTTGCCAACAATGTGAGTGGGCTTGAGAAGGAATTCTTCCCTTGTCAAAGCTTTAGAGGAGAGTGTAGATACCAGACACTTCACTTTCAGTTTTGTAGGACCCTAATCTGTGCTTGTACATCTAAGGGAATGGTGAGATAAGAAATATCTGTTGTTGTAAGCATTTTCTGTATTACCTCATCTAATTCCTACAACAAGCATATTCATTATTGGAACAACAAAAACTTTAAAATTTGGCTCAATGAGTACAAGCTGGAAGAATTGATTCTCTAAATGGTATGAATTTCATTCTTGTTTCATTTGAGTTTATAAAACCTATTCCCAAGTGATGTTCTTCCCTCCAAATTGCTTCACCTGTTTATATAATTTTATTGATTTAGGCTGATGTTGGTGATTCAGAAACAGTATTGTGACCTGAACATTTTGGGTTTTCATGGGTATGAGCCAGTGAAGGATCTATGTTCTTTTTAATTATGATTTTAAAAAATCAACTAGAGAGTTGGGTATTAAAATTATCAAGTATGGATTGTTTTTTAAAGCACAGCTTCGATAAGACAGCTCCCTCCTTCCTGTTTAAAACTATTGATGCAGGGACTGAATGAGTGGACTCATTGCTTCCACATTGTCCCAACCAGCATGCACAACTGTCCCCACCCTACCTATTCCACTCTTGGAAATGCTTTGTTGCCACCTTAAGCTTAAATCCTGCCTCCCAAACTGAGAACATTTTTAAATTTTCTCTCTGACCAAAAATCTTATGAGCTGATATACTTATCTATGAAACCTGAGGCACAGAAAATTTTAGCAATCTGTTCAAGAGCAGGATGAGACCAAGAATTAAGGGAAGTAGGTAATGTGGTAGGAAGGCAGGAAACAAGGGGAAAATTATGGATGTGAATGTAGAGAAGTAAAAAGAAATAAGGTTCTGGAAGTTGTTAGACATATTGTTCAGAGATTTGGATTTTATGCTCAGTGAGAGAGTAAACCTTTGGGAGGATTACAATGGAAAAATTATATGATTTGACTTATTTTAAAACAACTCTTTGGAATTCGAGGTTGAGTAAAAAACATAAGTAGGTTTTAAAGTTGGGAGCATTTATATCAAGGGAGTAGGGCAGACCTGGTATGAAAACACTGGAGTAA
This sequence comes from Petromus typicus, assembly GCA_004026965.1. Lineage (NCBI taxonomy): Eukaryota > Metazoa > Chordata > Mammalia > Rodentia > Petromuridae > Petromus > Petromus typicus. The sequence continues at coordinate 43,128 of PVIR01002354.1, read as the reverse complement.
TTAGATTGAGGGGATTTGATCTATAAATGGATAGCAAGTTTAGGCAAACTATACTGAATTAGACCTATTCATAGCTGCCCTACACAGAGAAGACACATAAAATTCTATACATTTATTGGAGTGACGTGTTCTTTAGGTACAATTTGCTACAAATGGCTGAATCTGCATGAAGGTGTTCTATGTACATGCACATATTTGAACATGTGCATGTACATAGAACATGTGGTCAATTCCTTGTAATGAATATAGTGGTACATATTTTACAAAGCAACTTGCTCTGATAATGCTGGAGTAAGGTATCTGTTGTGGTTTATATGTAAATGTCAGCCCAAAGCCTCACTCACTTGTATGTGGGGCTCTTTGGAGGTGGCTGGATCTAGGGTGTGTGATACTGGGATTTAGGGTATATAATAATTAAATAGATGGATTTAGCATAATTCTAGGTGTGGCTAACAGAAGCCCCACACTGGATCTGGGTAGTACCAATCCATAGATTTATAATCTGATGGAATATAAAGGGAATGCGTAAAGGCAGCTTGTTTTTATTCCTGTTGTCTGCTGTTTCCTGCCTGCCTTGCCCAGACTGTTTTTCCTCTCTTGTGCCCTCTGCTGTCCTGCCCTGCCTTAGGGCCAGACAACTATGGAATGAAACCTCTATAAACTATGAGCCGGCATCAATCTTTCCTCCTCTCACTTGTGGGTGTTGGGTATTTTGTTCCAGCAATGAAGAAAGTCTCTTAGACAATATCTGTGTCAGGTATTACTTTTGCCATTTTATATAGGAAAGCAGAGTCAGGGAGCAAGATCTAAGTTGTCCAGTGTCACATGGACTCTGAGTTAGAAGCCTCTGCCGGCTCCACTGAATGCAACTTTCTAAGTAAGGCCATGCCAAGGAACATCTCAAGGATGAGGTTTTCTGAAAAAGATTACAACTTCCAACATAAAGACTTGGTTTTGAAGAAAATCGTAAAATCCCACTGCCTGACATTTGAGGGGATGGCTGCCTCCTGTAACTGTTTCAGTTAGTTCTCAACATTTATAACATGCACATTAAATTTGAACTTTGATAAAATTCCAAGCTATTATAGAGAAGTCCTAATAAGATGAAGCATAACCAAATAAACTACAACAAAGACTTTTCTAAGATGATTTTGGTCTAAAACCCTGAAGTGCCTTTGAAAAATTGTTCAATGTTATTTCCTTTACTCACTGCAGTTGCAAAATTCAGCAAAAACATCCACAACCTATTACTTTTGATTTCTAATTCATGAAAACCAAACCTGTCATCTTTTCTCTTTTTTCCTCAATAGATAGTGACATTAACTCAGCCTTTTCTTTATAAGCTTTCTTCTTTTCTACACAGATGTCTCCTCTGAAATGAGAAGGCCAAGATTAGGATGAGGCCTTTATGTGTGGTAGGAAATTTGAGAAGCCATTAAAGAAAGATTCAATGATCAAGATAAATCATTTTAATATGATTCATTAAAAATCAAAGCAAATGCCAAGAGAACCCATAACACACAAAATATCGCACTTTTGAATATTATCAATGCATCCCAAAGCCTTGGGCTCTCACATAGCTTATTACAGCACTACTAAACGCTATTGTCTTTTGATGTTTTATGCTTCAATATTCTTTCTGCTTGTAGTATTTAGTACAAGTGACAGTAGTTGGTCTCTCTCACGTAAGGCTGAAATATAAAAAGGGTAAGAACAGAGACAGAAGGAAAATGGTATAGTGTGGAACATGCTGGGCACACCATGGTTTTTCTTTCATTGTTACAATTTCCAAAAGCCTTGCAGAATGTAGCCTGTCTCCGTACTAGTCTCTACCATGCAGGTTAATACCAAGCGTGCTCGACCAGGACCTCCCTGCACTGTGGCCGAGATGCTGCAGTGTAATGCATCAGGCAAAATTGTCAGCCTGAAAGGCACTACCTCTTATGCTCTGAATACTGTTTATGCTGTGAAAGTAAATGCTGATTATCTAGAGATGTTAATAGCATAACTACAAATAAACAAAGCACAAATAGCAATCATACAGTTAACACAAAGCTCTAACAGTCAGGTGATTGTTACACTTAGCACAGTGTTTGAGCCATTAATTAGAGTATAGCATTTTCTCTAGAGATAATGCTGATTAAAATGTATATACACTCTGCTGGAAGATCATTTCAGGGACGGTATAAAAACAGCAATGAGAGGGCCGAGGATATAGCTCAGTGGTTCCGGCGCCTGTCTTGCAAGTGCAAGGGCCCGGGTTCGATCCCCGGTAACCACATACAATACTGGGCGCGGAGACTCACCCCAGCAGCAACCAGCACCACATACCACAGTGCCGGGCATGGTGGCTCACGCCTGTAATCCCAGCACTTGGGAGGCAGAGACAAGAGGATTGCTGTGATGTGAGTTTGAGGCTGAGCTCAGGGCCAGCCTGAACTATAAAGTGAGACCCTGTCTCAAAAAACCTTAAAAAAAAAAAACACAGCAATGAGAGATTTCACATACCTTTGAGAAAAAAACACATTTTTTTTGTACAGAAGAGAGAAAGTAAGTACATACTTGCCTCCTAACCCTGCTAAGAGCTGAGAATCCTGGAGCCATTTTGTGGTTAGAGGAACAAGTTTTTTTGGAAAGACATAAGATAAAGAAGTGAGTCAGCAAAATTCTTAGTCACTAACAAATTGTAGCTATTTTTAGAGTTGACTTCTTCCTGAATCTTTTATAATTGTACATACATAAGTCAGTATTCACAATTATACATATTAATTATACATAATTCATAATTCATGAAATACAGATGCTGTTTTCCTAGTAAGTAAGTGAGTATGATAGCAGCCCTCACCCATCATCAAAGCCTTGTCTTCACTGGTGCTTTTAACCCATTATGCATTTGAAATCCCTGCAGCATAAACTAGTTGGGAATTTTGGTCTTTAAATACTCATTAGAGATTAGGATGAGGTAAAATGATTCTCTTGGTAACCAATGGAAGAGCCTCGAGAAGATGCTCGCTGATGACATAATATACAAGGATTAATTTAGCAACCTACAACATGACCCATTCTGCCTTCTTCTAGCCCATAAGCCCTCTGAGTTCATTAAGATGGCAGACTCTCAGCACTTGTGCCTTCTCCACAAAATTGTTATGCATCTTAACATGAAAACTTGGAGAAGGCCTAAGAATACTATGCCCACAAACCTAGGCTTTCAAAGTAATTTTTAAGCCTGGGAAGAAATATCAAAAAAGTGCCTCTGTGACCTGAAATAGAAGCATATGTGAAGTAGGTTTAACAAATATAACAGCCCTTCTCCTCAGCAAGGAGCACATGAGCTGCTTATAGTTTATGGGTCATACTCTTTAGTAAAAAGAAGCCTTCGTTGTAGGCAAAACCATTTTTAGGTATCTGGAAATTGTTAAAAAGTATTCAAATTCACTGGTACTCAGTGACCATGATCACAAGGATCCCCTGGGGGAGTCAGAAAGAGAAGATAAGAAGAGATCAGCTGATGACTTCTTTGTGGCTGTAGACTGGGCCATGTACAACAGTGAACTGGTCCCTATGGCAGAGGCTTTTACAAAGCTTTCCTGGTAGCTCGTTGCTGGTGTCTTCCTGGCTGATGATCATTTCTAGGCTTTCTGCATAGACCAGAAACTCCTGGGTTTATTTTTCCATAGGCCTCATAAGTTGTGTACAATAGCAGAGATGGTCATCGTTACTGCCAGTGATGGAGTACCTCCTTTGTAGGAGACACTACATGACATGACTTGCACAATCTCTTGCACCCCACATGGGTCCCTGAGGTGGCATTTTTCTACTTCATGAATAAACACACACAGCCTCTGCTACTTGAGCTTTTGTCATAAACATTTAATTTGCCTTCACTCCTCTGAATGAGTAGGCAGCTATTTTTACTGGTTCTTTTTTACATACAAACAGAGTTGTCCTTGAGAAGGATCTTGTTTATTTTAATCCTAGAATAATTGAGAACAGTGTGCCTCAAACTTTTTTCCAACAATGCAAGGATATGCTTATAACCATAAGATGTATCTTAGGGGGTCTGGAAATAGTCCCAAAGTGGCTGGATAAAAAGATAAAATTAATCAGACTGAAGATTTTGCTTTAAAAAACTATGTAAATTGTGACTGTCTTTCCCAATGTCTTTATTTCTGTTTCTGCAGCGATGATGTTACTTTCTTACTCAATTCCATTACGTAAATTTTTACCTCCATGTATCTGAGTCAAAAAAGCTAAAACTCCAAGATGATGTGTTATGATTACTTCATGATTATGTGTCCTGTGAAGAGGCCAGTGTCAGAATATTACAGTCCTCTGATGATTTGGCTAAATAATTATTACATAACAAGTCATTCAAAGAAAAACAAGCATCTGAAGTAGGCTCCTCAGAAAACTTCTGAGTAATAAATAAGTCTGCTACCAGTTTCTTCATTCTCAGCCCCAGCCTAATTAGAGAGAGCCAGGAGGAAAGTTGAGTCTTGTCACTGCAGCAGATGTTCTTGTTGAGTTACAGAACTTCCCATCAGCCACCTTCAAACAAACACCTCCAAACTACTTCATCTTCCAGGTCCTTTGAGAAACATTAAATGAAATCCTGTGAGGGCCACTTTAAAATATTTTTTCCTGTCTTATGCTGCAGTGTGGAAAGCCACTGAGTCAGCAGATGTGTGTGTATTCTGTTCAGTAATCATAAAATAATAAATGCATCCAGTATTTTATCATCTACCTTCTTTTGCCAAAGGAGTGGATCTTGTCATGTAGGCGGTAGTTTGGACATAGTGCCCAGGGGCCACCCCTTATCCCATGTGTGAGGTGCAGTCTCACTTGGAAGGCCAAGTAATGACCTCAGCAGAGTTACTGATTATGTCTTTAAGCCTTGGGACTCTTGTAATTGCTCTTGTTGATGAAACAATCTTAGGTTATGAAAGACTGCCAAATAAATTCCTTTGGCTTATAGCACTTAAATAATGGTAGCTTCAAAAATAGTGAATCAATTATGGAAAATGTCTGAACAGTAATTTGGAAGACAGTTCACACGTATGTTTCGGTTTGGAAGAATAATTTGTAAACTAAATACGTTTTGGGACATAAAATAATTGGGGAATTTGAAAAAAATTAAAAGCAAAACCTTAAAATGTAAGGCAAAATATCTTAATGGTACAAAATATTAAACAACAGAGATAAGAAATTTTTAAAATTTATAATGCAATTTTTTGTTCTGGAGATTTTGTCATTATCATGAAAATCAACTACATTTAATCTTTTTAATTGTTTTAATGAATGCTCCTTTACTTTGAAGAATGTTTTGCTAAAAAGAATATACATAAAATAGATTTAGAAATTTGTTAATTTTAAAAATAACATTAAAACACTTTTATATTCACCAATCAGCAAGAAGAAAAGAATTTTTTTTTTTTTTTTGAGACAGGATCTCACTTTGTAGTTTAGGTTGGCCCTGAGCTCAGCCTCCAGCTCACATCACAGCAATCCTCCTGCCTCTGCCTCCTGAGTGCTGGGATGACAGGCGTGAGCCACCACACCTGGCACTGTGGTATATGGTGCTGGTTGCTGCTGGGGTGAGTCTCCATGCCCAGTATTGTATATGGTTCCCAGGGAATCGAACCCTGGTCCTTGCACTTGCAAGACAGGCACTGGAACTACTGAGCTAACTCCCTGGCCCAAAAAGAAAAGAATATTGATGGTCACCTTGAGATCTCTTGTGTTTGCATGAATTCTCCCTTGTCCTAGGGTAGGCATCTTTCCATATTGTATACTAATGAGTTCATCATTAAGTAATTCATTTCACTCAAACTTTAAAATACTACCAAAGATGACTGTATCTCAATGAGTTTTTGGCATGATTTTGATAAGTATGGTATCCAGCTTTCTTAGTTTCCATTCTAGGTCATAAACTTTAAAAAAGGAAAAAAAAAACCCACATTTTTGGAAGAATCTTTGAATAAGAGTCATCTTCATTTATGTTTTGAGACTGAATGTAATAATGAACTACTGTGCTTTTCCTCAGAGACTCTCATGGACTCACGGACATTCTCAATTACCCAGCAGGAGGGGACTCTCTCTCTCTCTCTCTCTCTCTCTCTCTCTGCATGGCTGTCCATTTGCTACTGGGGTGCACTCTGCTGACTGAAATTTTGTATATGTCTTTCTTCCTAATTGAGTCTTCCAACTTCTTCCCTTTAGCTGTTACAAGGAATGATCAAAATATATAGTGAATGCTTTATATTAATTACGTATGTATAAGACATCTTGCCATTAATTCCCCTCAAATACTCTCATTCATTTCAAACACACTCATCATTTCTGAAATTTTATGAAGCAGTTTTGGAAATTTTCTTTCATAAGTACCACTTCAAGGTGTGAATGCCATCCAATGGAAAGGCAAATTTGTAAAAACATTGCAGTGTCCTTGATACAGTGGAGCAAGGTCTCTCTCCCAACCTGAAATGCGAGTTCATGTTCTCTAAAATCGAAGAATGAATTTTAGGAACAATGGAGGTTTTGAGTAGGGCAATTTTATTGAGAAAGAAAATTTATGCCTAAAAGAGGTAGAAGGGGGAACTCAGAAAGATGAAGAATTGCTTTTTCCAGGGGGAGTTTGTGGGTCGATATCACAAGGTGTGGTGGGCTCAAAGTAGGGGCAACTGTAGTTTTTCATTAATGACATTAACCTTTGGTAAGGGTCTCCTTTTTTCAAGCTTTTTGAGAACCAATCCTATCTGTCTGCCTACCACATCGCTAACTAGCTTTTCTATCTATAATCTCCTCATCTACTTTATTCAGCTGATTTGGTGCTGAGAGACTTCTGGACCTTCCTTAGAGTTAAAATAACCATAAAAGTAAACATTTTGAATTTATCTAGGATATTGATTTAGCCATGACATTGTGACTAAAGATGAAAAAGACTTAAAAACCTATTTCAAAAAATAGTAGAAATGGTGACATAAATGTGTTTAAAATGGGAGGGGGGTATTTTGAGGAGAATTAGTGACTATGTCTTTTATTGTAACAAATTTTTGAAATTTAAACATTTACCGTATTTTAAGATTACACTGCATGTAATCAGGCTTTGATTCTGAGGTAAAATGAAACAGACATTAGAGCCAAATAAATTCTATCCTAAGCAAGAGCTGTGTCCAAATTCTTTCTGTACTTTACCTTGGTGCCTAGAGTTATAAAATTCAGCTGTTTCACAATTCTAATCATCCTCCACCCTTAAGGCTGAGAATAAAACAAACTCCAACCAACCAACAAGGAGGTTCCTGTTTTCCTAGGCCGTCTCCTTCTCTAGAGACAGAGGCATCTCTTAGAAAAGGCCACTCAGCTCCAAATCATACTACCCCAAATGTTACTTCCAGCATAGAGGAAAAAGAATAAAAAGAGGAGGAGAACTCAAGGTTATTTTTATTTATTGCTTTTGATCCCAAGAATGGAGTCTACAAAGAAATGGCAAGAGCCAGGGAATACTATCTTATAAAACATACAGTCATTCAATGATGAATTCAATATTTATATGAATAAATAAATGATGTAAAGTATAAGATGGAGAGGATTTTCTAAATCTAGTAGAGATCAGTAGTCAAGGTCTGTCACACGGTGATAGTATGATAGGTAAAAAGCTAGGTAGACATTTTACAGACAGTTAAGGTGGCACTGGAAACAAAGAAACCAACTGGGGGTTAGCATTTCCAGAAGAGAAAACTACCCCACACATAGAATAAACAGCAGGGATTAATATTCTAAGGCCCCAGTTTCCCTAGGATAAACAGCGGTACTTGATATTGTAAAATAGGCGCCAGACCCCTGGAGTGGAGGACCAGGACTTTAACCAGAAAAAAATCCTAGATTAAATTTCCTATACATTGTTACATGACTTGATTTCTCATTGGGTCCCCATTGAATCAGTATTACCTAAGGAATTATACTTGTTATAATCTTATTGGTTGATCATGGTTTTGTCCATTTTGTGATTTCTCTTTATACCATTCTTTTTTTTTTTTTTTTTTTTTAGGTTTTTGGAGACAGGGTCTCGCTTTGTGGTTCAGGCTGGCCCTGAGCTCAGCCTCAGACTCACATCACAGCAATCCTCCTGCCTCTGCCTCCCGAGTGCTGGGATTACAGGCGTGAGCCACCACGCCCGGCACTGTGGTATATGGTACTGGTTGCTGCTGGGTGTGGGTCTCCACACCCAGTATTGTTATGTGGTTACCGGGGAATCAAACCCGGGTCCTTGCGCTTGCAAGACAGGCGCCGGAACCACTGAGCTAACTCCCCGGCCCAACTTTATACCATTCTTACTTAAATTACTATATTTGCAATGTTATTGGTTCACTGTAATTTTGCCCCACCTTAAACCTACCTCACCTTGTGGCTTTGCTCCATAAAAACCCTCTGGGAAGTGGGATGAGTGAGTCTCCCATTTTTGGATCCTCCTTTTGCCTCTCTTAGGCAAAAGCTTTCTTTCTTTCTTAATAAAGTTTTTTTCCTACCCTTAACCTCCATGGTTCCTAACGTCATTCTTCTATTTTAGAGAACACAAACGTGTTTCAGGTGTATTTCAGGTTGAGAACTAGGCTCGCTTCCCCTGAATCAATAGGATACAGAAAAATCTGTTGTCAGGTTTGTGCTCCTAAACAAAACCAAAGATAGTAGTTCCTTTGGAATACCTATGATGTAAGTGCACCTCATAGAGAAAAGTTCTTTTTAGAAGTGTAACATGAAAACCCACATTCCATACAAGGGGTTTAAATAGATTTAAAGTTACTCTACATTCCATACACAGGGTCGGCTATCTGAGATAACATAGAACACTGTCCAGTACATGTTGTCATGAATCAGAAGTCTTTTGCAGATAACTATGCTGTCATTATGATTTCAAGGACAGAAATCACAAGGCAGAGCCAAAGCTGATTGTTTCAGGCCTCCTAGAACAGTTCAATAGTCCATTCCTGATAAACTGACTTTGATTACCTTATAATTTCTGTAAGTTATAGAGGGAAATTTACTTATATATTAGGTATTATTTCAGCCATGGAACATATGTCTACATTCAGATTGTTCTTTAGTGTAAGATATGTTCCAGAGAACTCTGCTTAATAAATATGAATTCCAGGTTTGTTTTCCATAAATAATCATAGAAAGATCACATACTGGAAACCTTCCATGAATAATGGCTGTCCTACCAGTACATAGCATTGCTTCTGAGGACTTCTGTAAATAAAGTAACTTTCTTTCTCATAAGTCTCTCCACAAGCCCACCATAAAAGTGGAACCGGATGCTGATCCTTTACCATTTCTTCTCACCACTGTAGGAATTCCAAATCAAGTCTCCAAAATTTAGTCCTGTGAGTGCAGGTACATCCTTTACATCCAGAATACAGAACAGAAAGTTAAGCACTGATGTGACTGTAGTAGAAGATTGGCAGAGAGTTCTTTTAGGGGAAAGAGAGACAGATAATATGAATGAATTTATTGCAATTTTATCATATTCCCCCTCCTCTCCTTCAGAAAACACTTTCCTTCCCCTACAACTTCTCCTAAGGGATTTTAAGGAATCATGACCATGTACATTCCTAGAGTTGACATGGAAAAGAAAAAAGAACAGAGAGGGAGGGAGCTATACTCCCAAGGGCAGAAGTACAACTGGAGTTGGCTTGCCCTAGAAGCAGCATCATCCAAGGTGTATAAGGTGATTCCAACAGAGGGATTCCATGGGAATCCACTGCCGAAGTAGTAGGCTGAGGAGGAATTTGTGGGAAATCAGCCAAGGGAGTCCGCTGTTCCTCAGAGAACTTTAAGGCTAAGATCTTCCATAGTTATGAGTTTAAAATCCACCAGTAGTATCTAAGAACAAAAGTGTCTAAGAACAAAAGACACTAGTTAGATCCCTGCTGTATGCAGAGAACCTCAGAGAAAAATGCAGATGAAAGAAAGGATCCCTGCCTCTTGCCTTTGCTCTGCAACTGTGGAGTCCTAGGCAGTGGGTGAAAGGAGAGGGGTGAAAGAGCATCAATCAGGCAAGATAATCAATTGCCACTTCCTCCGACTTCACCATCAGTTACAAGGCAGAGCAGACAAGAAATTTCAGACTGATGATTCTTCTCAAGAATCTAAAACGTGCTTTCTGTTATAAGAAAATTCAATATGAACTAAATGTGGCACTCAGGTCATTGGAAGGCAGGTAGATTACTGAGTGCTTTGTATCAAGACAAGTGGGTATCCTATGAAAGGACATGAAATTCACCATCCATTTCACAACGTACACAAATGTAAAACTATAAAGTACTAAATGAAATTACGGATCATTTTTATCTTCAAATAATTTTCAGATCATTTTATCTGATTTTAATAATTGTTAATATTTATTTTAAAATTTTTATCAGTATGTGTTGGCAATACATTATAATTAAATTCTTTATGGGAAGTTAGTTGGTACATGCACATAATAATATACCTTAATTCTTTGCATGTAAATAGGGCTGACAGTGCTCCAAGTATTTTATTCACAAATAAAAGCCTTAAAATAAAAGCTATGAAAAATGATAAAGTTGCTGTCTGTTGATATCTGAGTAAATTTTGATTATTCATTAAATGAGTTATACATGTGCATCAAAATATACTTGTTTCCTCGGTATTTATACCCAAAGGTGAATGCATATATCTGAAATTTTCCTTACTTCTTTCTCTTGTGTTAGTGGAAGTTAATCAATAAGCCACATCATGCTTGAGAGATTATACAGTTCCTTAGGCAAGATGGGGCTGTGGAGAAGAGCACTATTTATTAATGTTCTGTGCAATTTATTTTCCACTTATGGAAAGATGGTGCCTTAAATTAGAAAATAAATAAAGTGAGTCTTGATTAAAAGTAAATGCTGGATAATTTGAGCTTTAGTTGAAGAAACCTGACAGGGCTCAGTGAACATCGGAGTCCTTCACTGCACATGCACAGTATCTTCCTCAGAGATGTGTGAGACATGAAGGAATTTAGTCTGAAGAGCATTATCCCCAAATTCTCAGTTACCATCAGTACAAATAAAACTCATAGTTTCTTTGACAATGTATTTCAAACATACAACAGAAAACACTGATCTCTGTTTTTATTAGTACATGTTTGAATCATTGATTGTAGGGAATCAGTACACGTACATAATACATTTTAATTCATTTTTTCATATTCTTCTCTTCCTCTTCTCTCCCTCCTTCCATTTCACAACTCCTTCCCATTTGTGAAGTTTCTCTGCTTGAATGCAAGTTTGTTAAATGCTTAGATTTGATTGTCCCATTGATGTGTAGGTTGTTTAGGATTTCTTTGTTTTGTTACAGAATTTTAATTCCATGTTTTCATGAGGTTTAACTATCAGCATAAAGGCATCTCTCCCTGGAACGGGCTCCTGTCACTTTTATTTTGCTGTCACACTTTCTCAGAGAATCCCAAAGTAAAATAATGTCCCTCTTCTGTAAGAAAAAACTAGAAAAATCTATTCAGAGAGTAACAAAAATGTCATAATCATTTTGGCAGAAATTGACCAAAACAGCAAAGTGAAATGATAGAAATAAAAACATTTTTGTTGCTGTATCTTGAAGCAGATAGTTGGTAAAGGGCTGAGGCATTCTGAGGCAGGGGCTTCATTTTGGTTTATCTGCGACCTTGTGGATGTCAGTATTGACAAGTAAGGGCCCCGGAAACTACAGATGAGGATCCTGCTGGTTTACTTTCTTCAGAAAATACAAAATGGAAATGAAAACTTTAAAAGTGTGTACATTTAAGGAAAATGCACATTTTTAGCAAAGCTGAGGTTTAAAAATAGTGCTCTACTCATGTTAGACAGGTACTCTATCACAGAGCTACATCCTTAGACTGAGGAAGACACTTTCAGTATGTGATGGGAAAAGTCAAAAGGAAAAGGATTGTGTTCTGCTTATTTTATTTAGTTGTTCTTATCATAGAGCTTCACTTTTGAAATACATTGAAACTAAAGGAAAGACTGATCATTATTAGAACATTAAGTCTCTTATTTTCCTAATTTTTCAGGTACTTTTGTAATGACTAAATTCTTTAATCCTAAAAATTGATCAAATGTTCATTCCACAGGAAAACCAAGGTTTTATCACTAGATAATCATTTAAACACACTTTCTTAGATTCAAACTAAGGAAGCAACCCCGAAAAAGTAATTGTGTGAGGCAGAAGTTTGGAGTTTTAACTAATGGTGAACCAAATATAACATAGGCATATTATAACACATAATCACATATTGGTTGAACAGATGCCTAAATAAAGTAGTCTAAAGTCTCTAGCTAACCTGTCACAATGCAAGTTGGACAACATAAGGAATCCGGCAAAAAATACAACTTTGGGGTATGTTATAATCTCTGTGTCTCCCACATATGTTGGAAATTTTTCAAAAAGTGAAGACTATGTAAAAGAGTTGTTAAACTAATAATGTTCTAATGAAGTAGCATTTTAACTAGATAAGGACTATTTCTGGGCCTAGGGAAAACCACTTCAGATCTCCTATTTGGACCACTTTATTTGTTGATGGTACTGCATTCACCCCCAGCTACTTCCAAATGCCATCTCATCCACTTCATAGCTTTTCATTTATTCTAATGGTGAAGCACTCTAAATTCTTCTGTCACATTTGAACATGCTCAATCCTTCTGGTTTATTCTATTCCAAAAAGGTTTGCGTGCACTTTGAATGTCCAGGAATAGAACAAAGTTTCAGTGTTTAAACTGTGAGAAAGTAAGATGCAGGTTAAAAAAAAACAGCAGCAAGCTCAATGTTATTTTTGTCAAACTATTGCCTATGAATTGAGTAAGAGCCAATGTTTTGCTGTTTGGAAGAGACAACATAAGAACAGGAATAATCATCACACAGCTTCCTCCTACCACCCAGGTCGAGTCTATAGTACATACACTAGACATGCATACATCCATTCACCAAATACCTATGCCTGTGTGCCCATCTATATATTTATGTATGCATATATAGCTGTATGAGCCTCAGAAAATTAATGAACTCATGTTTTATTCAATGGCTATGAAAGATCTTTTTATCCTTCATGCTACCAAAAGCAAATCTTTCCCCTTCTAAAATGCTCAGAAAAAGAGGCCAGAGTTATGACTCTGAAAGTCCAGATATGAGTAGCAGATTCTCTCATTCTTTGTTTCTTGAGTGTTCATTGAGTCAAATACTGACTGAGAGCCTGAATGCTTCTCATGTGAGGAAGAGGACATGCCGGTCTTCAGAAGAAGCTCCAACAGCCTCGCTGAACTTCTAATGACCACACATAGTCACAGAATGTCAGCCCTCTGCCTGCCCTTTGAGAAAACATAAATATTACAGCTGACAAAAATAGCAAGGTTTAAATATATCCCTAATCAATCTTGGTTATGGAATGTTAAGCCAGCTGTTCACAAAGATTGATCAGTGGTCAAACTCAAATTTTTATTGAATGTTTGTGACTAACATTTCATTTGACTGTTTAGTAAATTTAGTTTTTATACTACTAGTAGAGTTGAAGCTATTGCTAAGCAAACTCCTTTTTGTCTTGAGCTTCAAGAAAAGAATATCAAGAAGCTTTTGTTTGTAATACATGTACCTAAATCCATACAGGGTTCTTTTCCATGAACCCAGTTTTCAGACAGAGACAGACTGCTTCTGATTGAGTCTACATTTATCCTGATTCTTGGTAGAAAGAGGAAGTTAACCCATTGGTTTTCCATAAAAGGACTGTCATAAATGGAGTTGGTGCCTAATTGAAAATATCAATAAAGTGCTGGTGTGGGTGGTGATAATAACAGTTTACAGATGCTCTGAAGCCCGTGAGTCACTGTCATTAATTTAGCTCCACATGCGTGGAGGCCAAAAAATAGGGTTCAGACAGGTTTGAGGGAAAGATCTATCATATTGATTGAGAGCAGCAGGCAGAAAGATGGGCTTTCAGGTCTCATGTCTGACAGCATTATGATGCAGAGAAAGGCGATCGATAGAGCCCTCTCCTGTGGCTGGACTGTCCTCGGCTTGGCGCATGACCTCCTTCATGCCACTTTAGCCTGAGATGCAGCAGCAGGTCACCTGCAGCCCATCCAACCCTGGGGTGGGCTTATACTTCACTTTTGAGGCCACATCTCCACTTTGTGCTTTATGTTAATATGTGAGACTCTGCTTCATTCTTTAAGCTTTGTTTTTCCAACTTGTCAGAAGATTTAATATCTACCTTCTAGAAATGAAGCTCTGTTCTTAGTGTCTGTTATTTTATTTTCCATTTTTTTCTTTGAAAGCCAACCTCTGTACCTTACTCAGGTGGCCATGCTCCTGTTCTAAGGCTATCATGCCTGTCTGCCCGCATGCACCCACTGCCCAGTGTCACCTGATGCTAATTAATTGCTAAGTTCTTACCACTACAAGATGCCTACCATTGTTTCAGGTTCAAATATAGAAGCTCCCTGTCAATCTAGTATCACTTGCCATTTAGAGTAGTTCTCACTAGACACTGAATTTTGTGTTGTGTTAGATTGCCGCTCGGCTCCTGTAAATATGTTGTTGTCCTTTAGTGATCCAATGCACTGAAAAACTATACTTGGCATACTTTACTGGTTTACAGCTAGTCTTGTCATAAAATTCAGGGAGTATAAGAGGTACAAGCTGGCCCTTGACCCTAAGAGAGACTGTTAGTAACAGCAACTATAATGTAGTTATTAATTAAATGAGGAATCTTTTATTGACCACTACATACTAAATGCTAGAGCAACAGCAAAAGAAAGCTTCCTAATAGCATAGAACTTGCATTTGTTTACTAATCTCCAAAAGTCTTAATTTTTAATTTCTTACATTAAATTTATTTCTTAAACTGATTTATAAATATCGGTTGTACTTAATTAGTGAGATGTAATGTGACGTTTTGATTGATGTATACGTTGTGTAACATTTAAAGTTAAACATATTTTCTCAAACATTTCTTTATGATGAACACATTCAAAACCATTTGCTATGGCTTTTTAGTATATGTAATACATAATTATTATCCATAAACACTCTCCTCCTTGACTGCTCACCAGAACTCCTTACTCCCCCCTCTTAGTAATACAGTTGCCTTTAATCAACCTTTGTGTGGCATCCATCATTCCACTCTCAACATCTATGAGATCACAATACTATGTGGCTTTTGTCTATCTGGCTTATTTCAATATGATGCTCTGCAGTTCCATCCACACCCTTGCAAATACAGGATTTTATTTTTTATGGGTGAAAGTGTTCCATTTTATGTGTAATGTATTTCTACTATCCATCAGCTGATAGAAGCTTAGATAGTTTCCATCTGTTGGGTATTGTGAATAGTGCTGCAGTAAACATCGGAGTGCACATTTTTCTTCAATATATTTTTATTTTCTTTGGATAAAACCCGGTATTGAGACTGCTGTATCATATGGCAGTGATATCTTTACTTTTTTGAGGAACCACCATATATTTTGTATAGTGGCTGTGCTAATTTATACACCCACTAACCGTGAAAAACTTCTTTTTCCTCATATCTTCATCAGCAATTGCTATCTTTAGTCTTTTGGATAGCCATTCTTACTGGTATCAGGTGGGTAATAGATCTCACCTGTAGTTTTGATATTAGTGATGTTGAGCATTTTTCTGTATCTATTGTCTTTTTTAAAGAAATAACTTATATAAGTGTATTGCTAATCTTGTAATCATATAATTAATCTTTTTTTTTCCTACCATTGAGTTTTATGAAGTTTCTTATAGGAAATGGGAAGAGAACATAACCAGAACCTTTGCAGTTAAATTCTAGTCTCCTGGGAGTCTGATATAACCATAAGATGAAATATTTAATAAATAGGCAGAAATGAGACTTAGAGAAAAGCTGAACTTGGGCCTGATCCATGCTACTCTGAGTAGCAAAGACAGCAGACCTGAGCTTGCCACACCTTTTATTCAGTACATCCAGAGCAAACAATGTTACAGGTTAGTAACTTAGGTTACTTACAGGTTAGTACTTAGGGCAGTAGTTTCAATACATTGGGGGTAAACAATATAACAGGTCACTCAGAGGGCAGCATGTTCATACATGGTAGCACAATGAGGAATTACGTAGATGAAGGTTCCAGTGTAGTTCTGCAGTGGAGCGTTACAGCACCTGGGACCATTGGGGTCTTTGTTCTTCCCAGAGGCGGAAATGAAGAATCAAGTCCTCAGGTCCAGATATGTCATAGCTGGTCTTAGGCAGGAAAGCTCAGCCCAGTCATAGTCCCAATTGACCAATTAATTTTCCCAAATAGGGTTGCTCCTGAAAGTTCCATACATATTCTGAATTATCAATCCCTTGTCGTATGCATAGTTTGCAAACATTTTCACAGATTCTGTAATTTTCTCTTTTCTTTTAGTGTACTTTCTCATTGCTGTAACTAAATAACTGAGAAAAACAATTTAGAAGAGAGGATTTATTTTGGTTCATGGTTTCAGAGGTTATAGATCATAGTCAGCTGGCTGTATTGCTTTTAGGCAGAAACATGGAAGAAAAGTGTGATAAACAAAAGCTTTTTACCTCATGGCAGCCAAAAAGTAGCAAAAGACAACCAGAGAGACAAGATGTCGTCCCTAAGGCCACGCCTCTGTGAACCCTTTCCTTTAACTGTGCTCCAGTGCTTAAATTTTCACTACCTTCCAACAATGCAATTAAGTTTTGGATTAATGGTTTAATCCACTGATGAAATTAAAGACATCATGATCCAATTACCTTCTAAAAGTCTCATTTCTGAACCTGTAAGCTTGTATGGAACATTTTTTATGTAAACCATTATAGGTACGATTGTTTCCTTTGTAGTGCAGAAGCTTTTTAGTTTAATCTCATTTGTCTAATTTTACTTTTGTTTCTTGTGCTTTGCAGTTTTTATTCAAAACAGTTCTTCTCATTCTGAGATCTTGAAACATTTCCCCTATGTTCTAATCTACTTGCTTCATTGTCTCGTGTCTTACATTTAATCATTTAATGTATTATAAGTTTTTTTTTTTAATATGTGGTAAAAGACATAGATCTAGATGGGCTCAATGATGCATGCCTATAATCCCAGTACTCAGAAAGATGAGACAAGTGTATTACCATGAGTTCAAGGTCAGTTTGGGCTACATAGTGAGTTCAAGGCCAGCCTCAATTACAGAGCAAGTACCTGTCTCAAAAAAAAAAAAAAAAAGACAAAATCTAGTTCTATCCTTATACATGAATATACCCAAGTTTCCCACTTATTGAAGCCTCTTCTCAGATGACTGCAGATATGTGAGCTTATTTGTGGGTGGTCTATCCTGTGCTATTAGTTTATGTGTCTATTTGTATGTCAATACTATGCTGTTCTGATTACTATTGCTTTATAATATATTTTTAATTCAGGTAGTATAATATCTTATACTTTGTCTTTTATGTTTAAGATTGATTTAATTCATAGTTTTTGTAGTTCTATATAAATGTTAGCATTTTTTCTGGTTTTAGCTTTTCTTTCTTTTTTTTTTTTTTTTTTAGGTTTTTCTTTTTTTATTGAGATAGGGTCTCGCTTTGTAGTTCAGGCTGGCCCTGAGCTCAGCCTCAAACTCACATCACAGCAATCTTCCTGCCTCTGCCTCCCAAGTGCTGGCATTACAGGCGTGAGCCACCACGCCCGGCACTGTGGTATGTGGTGCTGATTGTTGCTGTGCGTGAGTCTCCACACCCAGTATCATATGTGGTTACCAGACAATCGAACCCTGGTCCTTGCACTTGCAAGACAGGCGTGGAACCACTGAGCTAAATCTCTGGCCTGGTTCTGGCATTTTGATAGGGATTGCATTAAATTGATATATAACTTTGGTAACGTGGACATTATAACAGTGTTGATCATATTAATGTAGGAACTTAACATTTTATAATGGCTTTTGGCAATGAAAAATCTTGTGCTTACAGGCAGGCCTTTTGGAAGGTGATTGAGTCAGGGGATGCCATATTTATTAGTGAATTAACTCATGGATAAAGTCATAGCAACTTTTACAACACAGCAATATCAGCCTGTATGTACATGTGCAGTTCTGACGTAACTCTGTAATATAAACGATACACAAGCAGACTGAAAAATGTTAGTTTATGCCCAATTAGACTGTAAAATGTTGGTATATGCCTGTGTAAGAGAGACAAACACAAAAATTGTATAAAATCATGTAACTATGCAAAGGAATTTTCATGTGAAGATACAGAATACCTTGGTCTTTTTCCAAGGAAGAAGTTTTATTTGTGCTGGTGATAACTCAGTAGATTCATACCACAAAGCTGTGTGCTGAACGTGATATAGTTTTACCCTTTTATACAATATTGTGTCTTTTTCTCCCTTATATGGGCATATACTAGCATATGTTACAGAGTTATAGCAGAACAACACATGGGCCAGGGATTTAGCTCAGTGGTTCTGGCGCCTGTCTTGTAGTCACAAGGACCCGGTTTCGATCCCTGGTTAACAACATACAATACTGGGTATAGAGACTCACCCCAGCAGCAATCATAACCACATACCACAGTGCCGGGCGTGGTGGCTCATGCCTGTAATCCCAGCACTCAGGAGGCAGAGGCAGGAGGATTGCTGTGATGTGAGTTGGAGGCTGAGCTCAGGGCTAGCCTGAACCACAAAGTGAGACATTGTCTCAAAAAAAACAAAAATAAAAAAGAACAACACATGTGCACAGATTAGCTGCCCTGACCTGTTGGAGGGGGTGCCTACCACATTAGCTGTTGTCTTATTATAGATGGTTTGATCAAGGGTTGTAGCAGTATTTCTACCTTCCTTTCTTTGAAACTTTTTAAAATAATAAGTGCCTCATAAGCGGGCCATCACTTTTAC
The DNA here is from genome assembly GCA_004026965.1 of Petromus typicus. Classification (NCBI taxonomy): domain Eukaryota; kingdom Metazoa; phylum Chordata; class Mammalia; order Rodentia; family Petromuridae; genus Petromus; species Petromus typicus. Next base: position 24,223 of record PVIR01002354.1, on the reverse strand, counting down.
TGCTCATAGTACCGCAACAAGTAAAACAAATATTTTATTCCACATATACACTTCAGTCTTCAGCTTCCTCGATCAAATCTTTTTATAAGAAGTGCTAGAAGCCAATTTTACTATGTTTATTTTTGGACTTTTTCATAGAGTGACTAAGGATGCTTTTCAATGCCAAAAAGCCAGAGTTAGAATGAAGCAACAATGTCCATACAACCAAATAAACCAAATAAAGTCTTCATATAAAAGTATAATATGTTCACCATTAATATATGTCAAAGGAAGAAAATGTTTTGAAAGCAGATTTTATTAAGTATCACTATTTGTAGGACAAATAAGTCAATCAATTTCAATCACATAAATTAAAAGGAAACCTTATTCTGTTAATTTCAATTAAATAAAGCAATTCGAGCTAAGCTAATTAAATATTATTAAGTAAGGGAGTTAGAAAGCTTCTTCAGTAAATATAGAGAATGATTTGTATTTAACTTATCTGTTGTTTATCCATAAATTGATGTTTCTAATTGTTTGGAAGCAATTTGTTCTCTACAGCAAATTAAATGTTTCTCTCTGCATGTGTTAAACAATTTTATTGGCAGTTTTTTTATAAAGCAAAGTTAGCTTTAACTTAATTTCTATCCAAATTAATGAAAGTTTCTTTCATTTATGAGATCCTAAATCTACTCTACTGGTGTTAAAATTAGACTGTAGTACTAAACTTGAGAAAAGAGAAGAAACTCTTTGTCCATAATTCCAATATCTAATTATAATAAATTATGTGAGAAAATGTCGTTACATTGGAAGAAACTGTGAGGAACATCTGTCGCTGTAAGCAATGGGAGGCCTAACAAGGATACATCTTAGGATTCAAGTCTACTTGAAATTTTTAATTCTTTCTGAATATTCCACAGTGCATTGCACACCTCAGACATTCTTATTAAACACTGGAAGGAAAGCAAAAAAGAGGGCAGGAAAAAAGTAAGAGAAAGGAAGGAAGGAAAGAAGGAAAAATAAAAAGGAGAAAAGATAAATCTCCTTGAGGAAAAGTTTGTCTGGAAACATTAATTTGTTTCTGAATAAGTTCATTCACCAGGGATTGGTTCAACGCTGAAGTTTCCAAAGTTAAGCTGGTGTGCTTCATTGGAATATGCCCAGGAATTGCACACCTTTTTGCTGAGAAGTCACAGCAGATGTCCTGTCCAAGGACTAATAATGTTTATTCCTGTAAGCTACAGCCATATGTGAAGAAGCAGAAGAGAGCATTTCAGAGCTGGTTAGTCAACTTTAAGTTATGCTCAGTGCACTGTATCGGGAATACAAAAGCATTTTCCAGATGGCATCATAAAGTCAGTTCATTTTTGCAAAGCACCATCTCAGTTTTGAGAAATAGCCCCTCGTTTTTCATTCCCTGTGGTTGCTTTAGAATTGCTCTTTCTTGCCATAAATGAAACACTTAAACTAGAGGGCTGGGTGGTATATCTGCTCAGTATTATGAAAAATGTTTAACAGACTGTGAGTTTCTGAGTATGAATTGATGAGGCTGATAAGGCATTGTCTTAACCGCTGGCCAGGCCATCAAGGACACAGCACCAGATGGATGCTGGGATTCTTCTCCCACTGTTAATGATATAACCTTGAGTGATTCACCTAATTACACTGTTTCAATATCTACATATGCATGAGAGCTATTCCAACTCTGAGAAACTCACTTGTGGCTTATCTGAGGGCTACCTATAGTTTGAGAGATTTCTTTACTTGCTTATCTATATGAACTCTATGAAATAGCCTAAGATGGGCTATTCAAAATTTATGTTTTCATGAAGCTCTTTCCTTAGCCTAGAATGGACTCTCCCCTCGTTTGTCTTTCCAAAGCCTATTGTCATGGGAAGTACCAATGGGGTCTTCTCATTAAGCCATTCATGTACTTATGTAACACTCTGAAAGGATTTACACTTACAATTTTATTTAGTCCTGAGAACAACTGTGTTAAGCAACTCTTTTATGTTTATTTTATGGCAGAGAATATGGGATTCTCATAAAATGTTTTATTGTCTAAAGCCCAAGGGTGTTATCAGAGACTGGACTTGAACTCAGGGCTCTTTGTCATCATAAATCCCTCCCACTGCTTCACTGAGTCTTCTGGTGGCATTACTTATATGTTTTGTTGCAATTATTTGTTATTGTTATTCTATGCCCTTTTACTGTAAAGGTTGGTATCATCTTAATCATGAATGCTTGAAAGAAAGGAATGATATATTTATACTTATATCACAATAATATAAATCCTACAAGAACAGAAAACTTGGCTGTGTTGTTCACTGTTCTTTCTCTTGCACATACAGCAGTGCTTAATATGTAAGCACAATTCATATTTACTGAATAAATTTCAGTTTTGTCTCCATAGTGTCTGATCCTGGCCATATAGGTTTCCATTAAATATTTGTTCTTCTGGAAAATAAGACTATGCCTTCATAAAAATGACTAAATCTTCTCTAATACTTTTAAAAAATCATTTTTCTTATAGCATTCAGTGTCTTTTATCCATCTTCTGATAATGACCTTGTTTGCCCAACTATAACTATTCTCAAATAACTCACTAAGTACCCCACTCTTAGTTTCTTGTGCTAACATTAAACCATGTCGTATTTGGCTATAGGCAATTCACATTCTGAAAATTTACTATGAGCAAAAATTTCTTACTAAGTTTTGTTTACCTAAGTACAAATTATTCCCATGCTAAGCATTTTAGTTTTTGTATTTAATTCTCACAGGAGAAGAAAAATTCTTAACTACATTTTATTGGTTAGTAAAATAAAGTTCAGAGCAATTCTGCCTAATTGCTAAGAACCACATAGCTAACAAAGTGATGAGACAACATTAAAGACCAGGCTCCAAACCAATGAACTTTGCCATATCTATGTGGCTTTCGATGTCCTGGGAGAAGCGCTGAGTATCTTTGCCAGCTGGCATGGTCAAATTAGAGAAATCTTAACAGTCCAGTCAGATATTGTGAAAAGTGGGACCACATTTTTCAGGGTTGAGTACTGGGAAAACTTCAGAATTATTGATGCCTGCACAAAGATCAATTGTTTCTGTTTGTTTTCTTGACATAATTTTGAAATCATTAAACATGCAGCTAACGTTCCAATTCTGAGTTATGTTGTTGAGTTGGTAAGAACTGTTTTCTATTCATTTGTTAGTGAAAGAAACTATTATTATGTAACATTATTCTTAGTTTCATCCTAGTAAAGGCCTATTGGTTTCATTAACATTTAAAATATGTATAATATTTTTTTCTAATTTAACAAGTCCTTATCAATTAAGAGTAACTTTAGTCTTGATTGTCCCCAAATCACAACTTTTTGTTATTCCAGTGAGTGAGAATAAGTAAATAGGTACTGTTCAACAAATATTTAAATGAGAAAAGAAAAATATTATTTGAAAGACAACTTAAAGAATTTTCTAGAATTCTAGTAAAAGAATTCATATTATTTTTTCTCTGTTACCTATCATATATAACACTAGATAAATTCCACATAAGATAATTGTTAGTTTATTCAGCTTTAAGTTGAGGTTAATATATAACTCAAAGAATGTCAAAGAGATCTAAAGAGTATAAGGTCCTTAGAATTCCTTTAATCAAGTTACAATGTGTTACATTTTGTGTATAATGACAAGATAAATCATATATGGTCCCTATCTTTAAGGAACACTGCATCTATCAACAGCTAACTTCAGTATGATTTCCAGTATCATTCTTTGTCAGAGGTATCATAATCAGAAGAAATAATATGGAGAACATGGCAATATACTCAAAAGTCAGATGAGAATTATGGAATAAAAATCTATTCCATAATAATATTTAGAAAATGTTGGATTTGCATATGAGAATGTTAATGCAAAAGGAGTAAATAAAGCAAAGAACTGGACTGAAGTTAACAGTGAAGGGGCCTCGTCAGGGAGTGTAGGGCCAGGCCAGATTTGTAGAGAAGGAAGTTAAAGGAAATTGCCTTCTGGAATTTGCTGGACAAAGCAAGCTTCCGCTCCTGGAGGAAGTCAACAACAGTAAAACAGAAATTCCTCCATGTCTATAAGCTTCTGAAAAAGCAGGCACACACCTTAGTCCCTTCCTTAGAGGATCGGAGGAGAAAGGCTCCAGGAAAGACTGGGAGGAAGGCCATAGTCACGTCCGACAGCCTTGCTTGCTGTCTGTGGATTTCCTTCCTACGCCTTGGTTCAGGTGGGCATGTGTAAACACCATAAGACATGTGTATCTTGCATTTACCTATAACTCCATCAGTTTCTGCATTTAGCTGGGAGGAATAAGGCTGACTTGTCTTGGAAGATGGAAAGAGAAACTAAACCCAAGATGTTATATTCTTCATTTTAAGCTTAAAGACTGGAAGTGAGAAACATAAAGATTTTGAAACAGAGTATTTGGCAAATTGATTGTTTCCTCTCCCCACTCATGCTGCAATATTTTAATCTGAGTTTGCTGCTGGGGCCAGGAGGAGTTCTTGGGTTTGGCTGAGTTTAAATTTTAAATGACAGAGAAACCACTGATCTGACTTGAGTCATCCTAGAAAAGCCTGTAGAAATAGTTTGAGGTGAAAATTAAATCCATTTTTAGGAAAACTCAGAAAATGCCAGTTCTGTGTACCAGAATTTGTGACTTGAGAAAGTTGCTTTAGCTTAGCTTCTGGCGGTCTGTCACATGGCCACTTGTGACTTCTCTGTCACTGACAGCCAGAAACTTTCTCTATTTCTTTTCTGATGCCCTCATTTTTTAAAGCCTACTAAAGTATGTTTCATCTACATATAAGGCCTTGGGTTAACTAGACAACAAAGGTTATGGGTAAAATATTAATCAGGAAGGCCAGTGATTGATTATTGAGGCCACTCCTGTATTAATTTATAATAGGACATACAGGTATCAATACTTGAATATCTAGGGATTAGCTGTAATACAAGAGCCACTGAAAGGAGAGGTAATTTTATCCTCCTAGGAGGAGTTGTTCTCTGAGCTGTTGGCACAAGCAGTTCTCCCTTAATCATTTATAAAGATGTTTCCTTTGAAAAAAAACTAATTTCTGAGATTTCATGTATGGAAAAATTACTTATAACTGCTGAGAAGTATGTCAGGTACCCCGCACAATTTGACTTAATGTTTTCTTTTTGTTAAACTGGAAGACCATCTTTTTAATTAATTGATTGTATTGGCACATTTTGTATACACTTCATGATCACAATCAACATTAAAAATTTGTACCAGTGTATGACACAACTTAATTCTCAGTTTTGCCATTTCCCTGCCCACCCTACAACCCCCACCCTCTGTATATATAAGCTTTGTTTCTTTTTTATTTATAATTGCATTTTTCCCCAAATTATATATCTCAATCTCCTTTTACCATTTGAATATTTTCTGTTTCACAGTATCTATCACACACTCTAGAACTCATTTGTATCTTCAGTTTCTTATACCAGAGAAAAGATATATTTACATATCTGTGACCTGTTTATTTCACTTATAAGTATGTCCTTACAATACATCAATTTGAGTATAAATGACTCAAACTTATCATTCTTTATGGCAGAATGATACTCCATTCTATAAAAGAACCACATGTTTATCCATTCTCTAATTGTTGAGCATTTGTGTTGTTTCCAAGATTTAGCTATCACAAACTGAACTGCTATGATTAGAAGACTATCTTTAGAAACATTTTTCTTTAGCTTTATAATAATGTTTGCCTAAAATCTTGAATCCTTGCAAATAAAATACTGTGATTTGGGGAACTGATGTTATGTTGATTGGTAAGTCTAGGACTCTCAGGTAGGTTTCAGCTGGAATCCTACCTTAATACTGAGTTCTTCCCGGAGGCAGGTACTATGGGAAAACTCTTGAGGAAGATAGTCCAATTGTTTATTTGTGTCAGAAATTGTCATGAAGGGTTTGGCTGTGAGATCCTGAAACTGGACTTACCACAAAGGTAAAGAACAAAAATTCACCAAGACTCTTCCTTAGATCCAGGTCTGAGTCTGAGTGAGAGTCGCAGTCAGGAGTAGGTGATGTCTCAAAGATTACTGACTGACGTTGGTCAGGTGCTGCGAGCTCAGTGGAGCAGTACCATGTAGGCCCTGATGGTAAGTGAGTGTGCTGAATGAAAGGCCTCTGCCCTACTCCAGGGTGACTGTGGGGGCCCAGAGAAGTCAAGCCATGGTCATTATAATCTGGACAGCCATTGTTCTTGTGGCAGTCTGATCGGAGGGAAGAAGCCATAGAAGACATCTTGCTTCAGTGGCTTCTTTGTACTCATAGTGGAAGATGACAAGAACCATAGATATTATTTCTGAGAGTTTTACGAAAATAAAGTCAGTGATGTTGGTAAAGGATTAATTCCAGAACCCAAATTAGAGAATCTTTTGCTGCTCAGCCTTCCATGAGAGCAATGTGAAGAGATAAGAGTTGGGGACTGGGAAGTCCTGGTGTTCCTGCAGAGTAAGTGGGGACAGAGTCGAGGAGCTATGTGTGCACTTTTCTGGGCTGGGGATTTAGCTCAGTGGTTCGTGCCTGTCATGCAAGTGCAAGAGCCAAGGTTCAATCCTTGGTAATCACATAACAATACTGGGCGTGGAGACTCACACCCAGCAGCAACCAGTACCACATAGGACAGTGCCGGGCGTGGTGGCTCACGCCTGTAATCCCAGCACTCAGGAGGCAGAGGCAGGAGGATTGCTGTGATGTGAGTTGGAGGCTGAGCTGAGGGCCAGCCTCAACTACAAAGAGAGACCTTGTCTTAAAAAAAAAAAAAAAAAAAAAAAAAAAAAAAAAAAGATATGTACTCTTTTGTAGATACATTTTTTATTCTTGAGTTTATATAGCCTGAAAAAGGTTGATTGATTTCCAGATTTTTGCCAATACCTTAAAAGTATATTATTTAATTACTTTTTTCAGAACATTTGTGGTCCCTTTCACTTGAACAATTGGCTGAAGTGGTCTTGGTACTATGATCAAGTTCTTCACTTTAAAGTAGATCCACCAAGTAAGGGTGTAAATGAATGGCTGTGGCTGATGAAGGAAGGAGAGTTACAGTGATTCTTTATTGTCATCTCTACTTTCTGATACTAACAGACAATTGATATAGAGTTACCTTGATGAGGTGACAGAACTATAGGAAAATGAGGATTTAATGAGCCTCCTTTGGCTTCAGTTTCTTCATCTATAACGCAGAATGATTCTCAAGGTAGACTGTGCAACAAAAGCAACAGCAAAACTATAGCTACTTGAGCCACAAATGTACCAAATTATAATGAATGTTGATGCATTTTTAAGAGTATTCTATGGTTATATCTATTGCTCTGGTTGGAGATCTCTGAACTGAGTCAAGGTTTTTTCTAGATTCAAATTTCTATTTTTCCTCATGTGTTTTATTTTTTGTTTTTATTGCCGGGAATTGAATTCAGAGCCTCACACTTGTCAGACAGCCACTGTGACCCAGAACTATATCCCTGATCCCCTCACATATTTTTAGATACTATCGATGAAAGTTGGCAAGCTATGTATTAAAAACCATTTTAATTGATTTTATTGGTACATTTTATATACACATTATGATCACAGTCTATATTAAGAATTTGTACATGTGTATGACATGACATAATTCTCATTTTTTCTTATTTCCCTGCCCCCCATCTTCCACCTCCTGTATACATTAGCTTTCGTTTCTTTTTTTTTTTAAGATCTGACTTACTTTTAACTTATTAAGTTCTTTTATTGAAATATATCCCATAGATATTTGGTAAGGCACACATACATGTATTCAAACCATTAATTCTACATAAACTATTAGCACTAAGATTTTATGAGATAAATTATGGTATATCCATAAAACAGACTACTATGTTGTCATTGATATCAAATTTTAGAGACTAATTAATGGCATGGAAAATAACCATGGTATGTTTGTTAAATGAAGGGTGACACTTTTTCAAATACACAAAAGATAGATAGATTGACAGGGTCATAGGCAATTAAAAGCATATGAGAACTGTGCTGAGGAAGAAGAGATAGAAGCGGGCCGGGGATTTAGCTCGATGGTTCTGGTGCCTGTCTTGCAAGCGCAAGGGCCCGAGTTTGATTTCCCGGTAACCACATACCATACTGGGTATGTGCCAGGCATGGTGGCTCACGCCTGGAATCCCAGAACTTGGGAGGCAGAGGCAGGAGGACTGCTGTGATGTGAGTTGGAGGCTGAGCTCAGGGCCAGCCTGAACTACAAAGTGAGACCCTGCCTCAAAAAACCTAAAAAAAAAAAAAAAAAAAGAAGGAGAAGAAGAGATAGAAGCAAGACTTTGTACTGTGAGGACACTTGTTAAGAATCTCAAGTTGACAAATCTAATTCATAGTGACATAAAGCAGGTCAGTGGTTGCCTAAAACAGGCAAGGCTGATGAGGCCACTTTTTGAGGTGGTAGGAATGCTTCTTATTTTGCTCTTTGTGGTAGTTACACAGAATATAATTAAACACTTGAAATGTCTGGAATTTACTGTATAGCAATTATAGTTTAATTAGAAATATACTTTAATTCAATTATGTGAAATGAATATAAAATGTTAAGACAACCCAGCTTTTACTGTTAAAATAAATGGATGACTGAGTGTTGTTTATTTTAATAAATCTCTGTGCCTTTTAAAATAATGAATACTAAATAAATATAATTGATGACAAAGTTTGGTAAGATTAAAAGTGGGGATTTTTTCCTTTATGGTTTTCTGTTTTTTTCCAAAGTTTTCAAAATGAACATGTTATTATTTTTATAGTGACAAAATCATTCTTTTACATGTATATTTAGAAGATACTACATGAAATGCAGTAGGATTAGAAGGATGGATGGCCCAAAGATTTCAGTAACCGCAAATTACTTTTGTCTTGATTAAATGTGACCTATATTGAAAAGAAAGCACAAAAATGTACACAGCAGTTACAGCAGCGTGGGTAAAACATGGCCTGAAGGGAATGTGCCTTGGCTCGGGGCGGACCCCACACGAGGCAGGCAGGGCCGTGGGAACATCTGCTTCCTTTCGCTGGAATGAGCAGAATTGAGCTAGTTGCACCAGAAACTCAAGCCTATTTTTGTTCAGGAAGTGAGCGTCCGCCACCTTCCCAACTGGCGCCCTCTCTCCCTATTTTCAGCCCACTGTACACCAACATGTCCTGAGTCCTCTGCTCACCGGTCTGCTCACCACAGACTTCTAGTTCCTCGAGTCATAAAAAGGTAAAAATAAAACAAAGCCAAGGGACATGCCAGGGGTGAAGGAAATGACACAGGCATTTGCTCTTGAATAAATAATCGTACAGGAAAATACTGCTGGGAACCTAAACAGGGCCTCAGGAGAGGATGTAAACAAGCAAACAAAGCTCAAGGCTGAGGCCTCTTCGGACAAAAAGCAAGCAGGAAAGTCATTTCTAGGGGAGGATAAATATCTTCTCACCAAGATCAGAGGAAATAGAGAATTTCCTGAGCAGCATTAGCTTGAAAAATATTCTGTAAACTGATCAACTGTGAAGTCTTATCTGGGTCTCTGGATCCATAAGCTTCTAAAGAATGAAGTGGTTTAAATCCAAATAAACAGGATACATTTAGCCAGACCTACGCACTAACGCTAAAGCTGCTAGTTGTTCTCTAGGGGGCGCCATTCTTATACAATAGGAAAGAGTTCTTTGGCTTGGCACAAAGTGGTAATATCACTAATCTCATTCATTAAAGATCAACCATACCTCATATTCTGTGGTACAGATCAATGACACAGTTATGTGTTTCCAAATTTCTAGAGGGATCACTTCTAGATTGCCTTCTAAACTAAGCCCTTCTAGAACCCCTGCTAGAGCTAATTTTTAAACCAAGATTGAGAATCAAAAACTTTCTTTTCATCTTTCCCTTTTGTGTTATATTTTTTAGGGGCATACTCAGGGCTGCATATCCTGAAGTACTTGGATGTTTTTCTACTGATTTCCTTCCTTAGAGTTTTATTCTACTTTTCTAAAATCCAGATTTGGCTCCAGATCTAGATAAGGGGAAACACAGCTCCAGATCAAGAAATATGTACCTGCTTTTTAAATCACCACACCTCTGCAGTCCTCATACTGTTTAATTACCAGAGCAAAACTCTAGTGTCTAACTTTGTCTTCCCTTAGATAAGAAAGAATTTGTCATCCTTCATTCAAATAACCAACCGATAGGCACAAATCTTGGCAATAGATGTCATAGTGCATGCCTATTTCACAGTAAGCTTTTGGGCAAAGGAAACCACCTGGAAATGATGGTCACATGAGTAGAAGACTGAGGAAAATGCTCTCTCCAAATGTCGAAACCTTTGATTACCCTAAAAGATGGAGGAGGTTGGAAAAAAGAGGCATTTTGTTATCATTTTTATTTGTCAACATTTGGGCAATAATTAATATAGGGTGCATAATTTTTTATTAGCACATTTCGTCTACCTTTCCCAAAGTTCTACTTCCATTTAACATATGTTATTAAACACTTATTTATTTTGGGATAGAGAGAAGACTTTATGAAGTTTAAATTATTTTAAAATCATAGTTGCTAGCAGACTCGATAAGGAAGCATACAATTATACTGTTAGGGAATAGTACAGGAGAAAATGTGACCTTTTATTTCCCCACCCCTAATGACTTCAAGAATAATACCGTGTCTTAGGTAATCATCTAAGTTTCAAGTTGCAGAGATCCCATACTGTATCCAGTCTTTACAGAGAATGGGCTGAATGAGCCCCTACCCCAGGCTGAGTCCCTGAAGAGCAAGAATCAAGTCATTTAGTTTTAGAGTTCTCTCTCTGCCTGTGCCAGTGTTGGGCCCAGAGTGAGTGCTCTGTGTATGCCATTAGGTGACTCATTTCTTGTAGGGATCTTGGAAGTGGAGTGGGACAGAGATTGGCTCTCACCAGATCTGTGCCTGCTGGAGAGAAGGCTAGTACAAAGGAGAATCTAAGATAATTGTAAAGGGACAAAGAACATCTTTATATGTACAAAAATGCTGAAATCTGTACAGTTTCTGGCTATGATAGGAAGTAAAACAAGCAATAAATATCAAGAAAAGCTAAGGAAGGAAAAGATAACCAGGAATGAACAAAATAAAGTTCAGTAGCAAGAAGCAGAGTGGTTTGAAGAAATTAAACAAAATTAAAATTAAATTAAATTAAACAAAATACTGCAGTTTGAAAAAAAAAAAGCTTAGAATTGACAGAGTGGGTAAATTGGCTCTATACAAATTCAACAAAAGATGTGGAAATTGTATTTTTCTCAAATGGTAGTAACTTGCTGGTTAAAAAATAATGAAATGTAACAGAAATATATAGATTCAGTGATCACAAAAAATATTTCTAATGTACTTGGAAATAATTATATGTTTGTTGAAGAGTCTTTTTCTTCTGCCTATGGATGAATAACTAAGTCATATGAGAAAGGGCTTCCCAGTCACTAGAAGAAAATAAAGGTATAGATTTGAAAAGCACATCTAAGAAAAATAGAGAGTTTCTCTTCTTCAGCCCAAGAAAGTAATGGCTGAGAAATGATTTAATGTATGTGTTTGGTCCATAAATGGTCATCATCTGCGGGTTTATTATCATCTATTTTTTACTTTCCTCAAGGATAGAAGAGAGGAAATGAGCTTAAACTGTTGAAAAATAAATTTAGGTGAGTCCAAAGGGAGTTTCAGGATGAGGACTGTGTTATGTTACAAACCCCAGGCTGCTGTGATATTTCCTCTTCTGACCTCACAGAGAACACCAGTAGGTATTTATTCATTTGAGATAAATGCTACAAAGCTTGGCTAGGATAAATCTCAATCTTCTCAGGCTTTAAAGAATCATTGTGTCACTTTTATAAAACTTATTCTCCTTTCTTAAAACTTCTGTCTGGCTGGAAGTCACTCTTATGCCTTAAGTAAAGTTATCATTGATGCTCCTAACCTACCATTAGTGGGAAATTACTTTTCACTGATGTATTGCCAAGAGTTATGTGCATTCACCCACATACTTGAACCCAGTTGCCCAAATATCACAGAGTGCTGTTTTTATAATAAAATTAGGGGAGTCTCCCTGCTCCTTGATGCCTAGATAAAACCCAAAGATTGTAGCAGTGAATACCAGGCTTTCCTCAGGCTCAATCTTCTGCTGATATGCAATTTTGGTCTTTTTTCTTTCCTTGTTTCCTAGATCACTGAGCCATCATTTTCAGGTATGACCTGGCCCTTCACCATCCTATGCCTTGTCCGCCCCCCCCCCCCACACACACACACTCACACACACAATTCTTCCTTTCTCTGTATAGCTAATCAGTCATTCTTCAATTCTCCATCCAAATGTTTCAGCATTTTGGCAATGCCTTTTATCTTCCCTAGTGAAATCTGTATTCTCTATTCCTCCATCCATACACAATTTAACATGTTATGGTGGGCTTCAAGTCTGTCTTTCCATTAAAAGAGAGATAATTTTTTACCCCTTGAGCCCCCTTTCCTAATAAACAAATCCTGTTAATAATAAGAAGAATGAAAACTGAATGATACATAAAAAATTGTGAAATGATTCTGTAATTATGAATGACAGAAGTATTACCCTAAGTGAAAACTAACACTTAAGAATATATGTTTGTTAACTTTTCATCACTGTAATGAATATTTGAGATAAATCAGTTTAAAAAGAAGAAAGATTTATTTCAGCTGACAGTTCCAGACCGTGATTATTTGACCCTCTTGGTTTTGGGCCTGTGTCAGCAAAGCGTGTCATTGTGAGGAATACTTTACAGAGGAAGCTGGTCTCTTCATGACAGCCAGGAGGGAAAGAGGAACAGAATGGGAAAGTTAGCCAGAACAAAACATGTGGAAAGGTCTAGCCAAAGAAAGTATAACTGTGTTTGCTAGTACTATTAAAAATAAGCTAAATGCCTTATATTAGGACAGTAGGAAAGATTCTATCTCAAGAATCAGCAAATCCCCACTTGCTGCAGATTTAGAGGTATAAAATGCTGATTTGTTTCATGATCTTTTTAGGGTAGAGTCTTTTGAAAGGAAAGCCCGGGGGTTTCCAACTTGTCCAGGACCACCAGAATAGTTTCCCCCAGGTATAGCAGGTGAGGCATTCAGGGTTGCTGAGCACCAGCTATGTTTCAGACAAGGACAGGTGTAGTTCAGAGCTGGCCTAATCCAGATCATGTTAGTTTTGCAGATATGAAGGATGTGAGTTAGGGGATAATGAAGGCTTCCATCAAATTTCAAAGGAGACCCTATATAGCAAGGTAGTGTGTGGGAGAATCAAAGTGCTTGCAAGTAGCTCCTGTCAGGGTGATGTATAGAACTGAGAGTGCTACCTCAATTGCAGTGGAAAACCCAGGAAGCTAGAGATGTCACTAGTATGTAATACTTGCCAGAAAAGCTACAAACAGCATGGAAAACCCATTTGTGAGAAGGTCAGGTGACTGAATCTAGCATAGCTCTAGGAGTGAGGGTAGTCAAACCGTGGGAGTCCCACATCTCAGCACAGTGTGACCATAGTGCAGGACCTGGTACTTGAAATCTACTGTTTGCCCTGATGGTTTTTATCTACCTTTGATCTAATTGCTCTTAATTACTTCCCTTTCTTTCCTTTTTGGAATGGTAATGTGCCATTATATCTTAGAAGTATATAATTTATTTTCTGACTTTTACAGGGGCTTCTAGCTGAGTTTACCTTTAGTCTCAAGGGATATTTTGAATGTAAACTTTTGACCTATGTTGAAACAGTAAAGACTGAGAAATCTTGCAGATGGATTGAATGTATTTGCATTACCAGATAAATGTGAGCCTCTAGGAGAAGGGAGAGAATGATGTGGCTTAGATAAATGTCCCATAAAGGCCTATGTGATAAGAGCTTTCTTATAAACTCTTGCACTATTAGGAAAGTAGTGGAACCTTTCAGAAATAGGGCCTGGGGGAATTCTTCTGACCACTGGGAAGATGCTCTTGAAGGAGACAGTGGAACCCTATCCCTTTCTTCTTGCCCTTTCTGTTTTATCCTGCAAAGGAAGGGAATGGTTTTGCCAAGCACACCTGCCACAATGTACTGACTTGCAACAGGCCCAAAAAATCAGAAACAACAAATTGTAAACTAAATGCTAAGAAATTGTGTGCCAAAATAAAACGTTTTTCTTTCTAAGTTGACTTATCTCAGATTTTTGTTATAGTAACAGAGCTAGTTGAAAGTGTAATAATGGTAAAAGTATGATGACTTCTTTAATTTTTTTTTTAGTTCTAGTCTTTTTTTTTTTTTTTTTTTTTTTTTTTTTTTTTTTTTTTTTTTTTTTTTTTTTTTTTTTTTTTTTTTTTTTGAGACAGGGTCTCACTTTGTGGTTCAGGCTGGCCCTGAGCTCAGCCTCAAACTCATGTCACAGCAATCCTGCTGCCTCTGCCTCCCAAGTGCTGGGATTACAGGCATAAGCCACCACACCCGGCATTGTGGTATGTGGTGCTGATTGCTGCTGGGCGTGAATCTCCATGCCCAGTACTGTATATAGTTACCAGGGAATTGAACCTAGGCCCTTGCGCTTAAAAGACAGGCACTGGAACCACTGAGCTAATTCCCCAGCCCTGCATATCACTTTTAAAGCACTTTATAAGAGCTGGTTAGGAGAAAGCTAGCTCTATTTTGTAAACTAAAAATAAATTTCTTTACTCTTGCCTTTATTTATTGTTACTTCAATTACCCAAATATACAATTTCTATTATTATTTTATTGAATCCTGAGGCTTAGATTGAAGAAACTTGAATTTGTCATTATATTTTCTCATTCTTAGGAAGCTAATTGTCTAGGAGGAAGGAAAAGACATTTGCACCAAGAAATGCAACAAGAGGAAAGTTACAACTAGAGAAAAGCTGACCGAGCAGGGCACAGATCCAAATTAGGGGAGGCTGGGGTGTCTTGGAGCCCTGACATTTAAAAGTGGTCTTTGAAGCTGAAATGGATTTCAAGAGAAGGAGTTGGATGGTGACATTTTTCAAGTTAATTCCTAAATAGAGCAGGAGCAACAGTCAAAACCAAGCAAGTCCACATAGCTTTAGAATAGTCACGATTCTTCTTTAGCAGAAGGAGGCTAGGAGATATATACTTCATTCTGAAGTAAAGATCAGCTATGATATTGACCAGGATGATCAGAAGATTGTGCTTATATGCTGATATGAAAATAGCTGATATGAATAGCTGATATGAAAATCCTGATGATAGCAGTTAGTAGAGTGGCCAGCAGCATGTGGACATCTTGAAATAGGAGAAAAGAAATACAGGGCACTAATTATAGCAATCTGACAGGCAGCAGAGGCTTGGGCAGTGGAAGAAGTAGAGGGAATGACAAAGATGAAAACAAATCAAGATATGTCTTAGCGATACAGTATGATCTGCAAGATTGCACACCTGACTGCCTAAATTGTGAAACAGGTCACCAAGTCAGAGTTGGAGAAATGTTTGAGTTCTCATCAAATATTTCTAAGGAAATAGGTGCTATAAATTCAAATTGATACCATGGAGACACCGCAGTGGAGGAGCTATTGATTGAGCTATGGATCAAGTCAGAGGGTCGAGTACAGAGCACACATACATGGAGCTACCTATATTTCCAGGATGGGCCTCTCCTGGAGTTAGAAGGAAGGTTTGAGCTTCTCCATATTGGTGAATCCCAAATATGGGATTTTTTAGTTATGTGACCCTCAGGAAGACTCTGCATTTATGACAAGCACAATGCATTTCATATTTCTTTTCTGATTTTTATGAACTAGAGTATAGCTTTTAGCCCTGTGATAAGACACATAGTAAACACTAAAAACATACATTTATGAAGGCTTTAATATATTTTGTAAATATAAAGTGGCTTTTAGAACCCTGTTCTGGTCCTAAGAATGTAAGGAGCAGTAACAGGACACAGTGGGACAGAGATGGCGAACATTTTGGAGACGGGGCGCCAGGCTGCACCCTGAAACTGACTGCTTATTACACAGCGCCAACACTGCACTGATTTGGGAGATTCAAATTTAGAAAAAACAACTCTACATTAACATCTTTTGTCTTAGAAGAAAAACATAATAATACATGTGCCATAGATTTGCCGCCACTGACTGCCCTAGGAGTTAAGAGACTGACTTAGTGGTACGTGTCTATGCTGTGAGAAGGAGAAAGGGAGAGGAGACCTAGGAAAGGAGAATTTTGTTGTCAGTATTCAATGTGAAAATACATCAATTTTCCTTCAGTTCTGAGGGACGGCAAGGTTCCTGTCTTGCAAAGGATTACTTTTGTATGCTACAGCTGTAATTTGGCACCTACAAGATAGTGTTCAGATGTACACAATAAACTTACTCTTTTTCAAAAGCTGTTTCTTCTAATAGCTGTTCAGCTTGACATAAGATTTAATACCCAGGTGAGAAATGATAAAGTACATTTTATAAACTTAAGAAACTGAAGAAGAAAGACTTTTATTCTTACTACTTGTTCTCTGTCTTTATAGTGCTTTTTATTTTTTCTGATTTTAAAGTCTCAACATTAACTCTCCCTTATAAACCAGAACACAATTTTGGCTAGAGGGATCTTTGTGGCTCTTCTCACTATAGCTATATAAAATGTATGTATATTTTTCTATTAGGAAGTTATTACTATACTCTTAGAAATTAATTGCCCTTTGATTCATTTTACTGTAATTGTCATGCCCGTTATAGCGTTAATATACTCTTCAGATGTACAGTATATAAAAATTTCATAGACTATTTCTCATAAACTTTGTAAAAGATACTGTTTGAGATGTTAGAGATGCATAACTTGCTATTTTAATGTGGTCATCTATGTGTAATTATATCCCCCCAAGAGGTAATGTAGGTACTTCATCAATAAATTTCATTTAACAATTATTGCTGTGAATAGTTTTGTGGCCTCATATTTGTTGCATCATTGTGAAAGTCATGCAGATTGTGAAATTTTCCATATGTATGCAGTGATGAAAATGGTGACAATGATTAGCTTGAATAAATCATTTTAGACTTTAATAATAATCTACCATCACTTTGACCCAGAATGAATTTAGAGGTTTCACCCTTGACTTTCTATCATTTTTCTTGCACCGTCATCTGGACAACCCAGCTGATAGCCAAACTCTTACATTATTTTTCTTTAAAAACACAACCACTACTCTGCATCAACATTTTTATTATTATTAACATGTAGCAAGTATACAAGTTAATGAACATACTGTGATATTGCCATACATCAGTATATCAGTATTGATTGTGTTTATCCACCTTTCTTCTACCTTCATCCCCCTAGGATAGGACCCTTCCAAGACCCCAAATTTCCTTCTTGTTTCAGTTTTATTTTATACATTTACACATATGAGAGAGAAATGCAATGTTAGTGTGTGTCTGACTTATTTTGCATAGTATGGTGTTATCCAGTTCCATACATTTTTCTACAAACAGCAGGATTTCCTTCTTTCTTTTGGTTCAGTAATTGTACATTACACCGACATCATATTTGCATTATGTATTTATCTCAATGAGCACAATATCTTAGCTATTATAAGTAATACTTCAATATACACGGACATCAGATATTTCTTTTGCTTTCTTCAAATGTGTATCCAGGAGTGGGATAACTAGAACATCTGGTAGTTGTATTTCTAGTTTGCTGGAAAAAAAATCTTCCATAATATTTTCCATAGTGGCTTTACCAATTTACATTCCTAACAAAAGATATAAATGCTCCTTTTTCTCAACATCTTCTTTAGTGTTTGTTTTTTCTTTTTCAATAATAGCCATTCAAACTTCAGTGAGATGGTACCTCATTACAGTTTTCCTTTGAGTTTTTCTGATGGCTAATAATATTGAGCATTTTTCATACAGTTATTGGGAAATTTTACTTCTTTTGAAAATTGTGTGCAGATAATTTGCCGTTTTTAAATTGGGTTACTTTATATTTCAGTTTATGGAGCCCAGTGATGAGCCCTCTCATGGATAAATACCTGAAAAATATTTCCTCCCTTTCTCTGTTCTACTAGTCTCTGTTGTACTAGTTGTTGCCATTGCTGTGCAGAAGTTTTTAGTTTGATGTAATTTCATGAATCTAGTTTTGTTTTTGTTTTACGTGCTTATGGGATGTTATCCAGAAAATTATTGCCTGTATCACTGTCTGGAGATTATTCCCAAAAGAGGTTGGGTCTAACATTAAAGGTTTGAATCCAGTTTTTTGTATGTGGTAAAGGGGTTTATCTGGAAGCATATATCTGATTTTTCCCCACACCATTTGTTATAGGCTGTCCTTTCTCCAATGTAATTTTGGCAACTTTGTCAAGGATCAATTTCTGTAGATGCACAGATTTAGTTCTAATTTCTCTATTCTGCTGTATTGATCTATGGCTATTTTATACCAATATTATGCCATTTCCTCCCATAGCTCTATAGAATATCTTGACACCAGGTGTTGTGATGCGGCGTTTGGTTTGCTCTTTCTGATCCAGTTTGCTTGGCTATTTAAGGCCTTTTGCATTTTTGTATGGATTTTAGCATTTTAATTCTGATTTTTAAAAAGAATAGCATTAGTGTTTTTGTAGGGATTGCATTGAACCTGGAGACTGATTTGGGTGGAATTGTCATTTTAACAATATTAATTCTTTGAATGAACATAGGAACTTTTCCCACTTTAATATATTTTTCAGTTTGTTGATGCAATGCTTTGCAATTTTAAAATTTGTAAGGAAATTTTATTTCCTTAGTTAAATTTATTCTATTTTTCTTTTATTTTTTTGGTATTTGTGCTTGTTGGGAATGGCACTGCTTGATTTATTTCTGTCTCATTAAATTCATCACTGGTATATAGAAGAGTTACAAATTTTTCACATTGATTGTTACTGTTGCTTCTGTACTAAATTTGTTGATCACTACTAATAGTATTTTAGTGAATTCTTCACATTTTTCTATAAATAGAAATATATCACCTATTTATATCCCTTTTATTTTTTTCCTCTTGTCTAATTGTTCTGGCTAAAATTTATACTACTCTGTTGAATAAGAATAACGTGAGTGGAATATACATCTTACTCCTGATCATAGAGGAAATTATTTCCATTTCTGTTGATTCAATGTGTTGTTGGCTATGCATTTGACATACAAAGTCATACTTAAATTGATATATGGTCATTCTATTCCTAATTTATTAAAACTTTTTCATGAGGGAGAGACATTGAATTTTACCAAATGCTATTTCTCTACCCATTAAGATGATCAGATGATTTTTATTCTTTATCCCATTTATGTGATTTATTACATTATTGACTTGCATATATTGAACTATCTCTCTCTACTTGGACTAAACCCAACTTGATCATAGTGCATGATCTTTTGACATGTTATTGAATTTGACATAGATTTGATGAAGACTTCTGCCTCTATATATATCAAGATATTGATCTATAATGTTTTTGTTCTTGTGTCCTTGTGAGGGTTTGGTAACAAGGTAATAATGGACTCATAGAATTACTTTAGAAGTGTTCTTTCTCTTTCAATTCTATGGAATGGTTTGAAAAGCATTTGTGTTCTTTAAAAATATGAGGAATTCTGTACTGAACGCATTTATTTCTGTTCTGATCTTTCTTTGTTATGTTACTAATTTTAGCTGTGTCTTATTCTTGCTTTTATTTTTTAAAATATAGACACTCATGGGTATAAACTCCTATTAGGTGGCTAGGTGGCTATAAGCTATAGGTTTTAGTCTGATGTTTGTTTTAATATTTTTCATAGAATTAAAAAAATTTCAAAAAATTTTCCTTTGACTCGCTCAGTGACTCATTATTCATTCAAAATATATTGTTCAGTTTGCAAGTGTTTGTATAATTTCTAACGTTTCTCTAACTTCTGCCTTCTAGTTTCATCCCAACGTGACCAATAAAGTGTGCAAGGTATGATTTCAGTTTCTTTGAGTCTATTAAGATATGTATGACCTAATGGTTTATTTAAAAAAGTCTCATACACTGGGGAAAAGAATGTGTAGTCTACACATATTAGATGTAATGTTCTATCAATGTTTTTTTAAATTCAGTAGATCTGCGGTATAGTTTTACTGTTTCCTGGTTGATTTTTGTTCAGATGATCTAGCCATAGTTGTATAAGGTAGTATAGAAGTCCCTCATTTTATCCTACTAGAGCTCTCTCTCTCGTTTGGTGTAATAGTGTTTATTTTAATAATAATATGCTATGCATTAAGATTTATAATTATCTTTTTAATGAACTGATTCCTTTAATATTATATAGCAATCTTAACTCTTCTGATTGATTTTGTCTTAAAGTCTACTTTATCAAATATGAGTGTAGATATTCCTACTTGCTTTTAGATTCCATTTGCTTGGGATATCATTCTCCATCCTTCAAGTTTCAGCCTGTGTTCTTTATTTGTGAGTTGTATTTCTCATAGAGAGCATATTATTTGGCCTTGTTTTTAATTTATTCAGCCAGTCCATATTTTTAATTGTAAAATCAAGACTATTTGAATTCAGGGATATTGAAAGATATGGGCATGCTTATTTTATTCTAGCTATTTTTAACATTCTTGGTCCAGTTCTTCCTGGTTTTTTTTATCATTGTGGTTTGACAGCTTACTGTATTGGTAATATTTTATTATTTTTATTTATGTATTTACACTTTCAGTGGAATTTATATTTTTACATATTATCATGATAGTTTCTTCTATGTCTGAGTGTAGGATTCCCTTAAGCATCTTTTGTAAAAGCTGATTTGTGGTCATTAATTGTCTTACTTTTTGTTTTTCTTAGAAAGTATTTTTCTTTTGATTATGAAGGATAACTTTGCTGGGTAGAGAAATTTTGGCTGGTTACTTATTTTTATTCAAGGTTTGAAATATGTTATTCTATGCCCTTCTGGCCGGTAGATTTTCTGTTAAAAAAAATCCTAATGAAGTTGCTCATAAATACAGTGTGGCATTCTTCTCTTGAAGATATAAAATTCTTTCTTGTCATGTACTTTTGACAGTTTGACTGTAATAGATCCTAATGAAGATCTCCTCTGATCTTGTATCTTGGATGTCTATGTCTTTCTCAAAATTAGAAAATCTTTCTACTATTATTTCATTAAATAGTTTTCAGGGTCTGTCTCTCTCTTCCTGTCTCTGTGTCTCTCTGTCTCTCTCTTTGTCTCTCTCCCTGTCTCTCTCTTTGTCTGTCTGTCTCTCTGTCTCTGTCTGTCTCTCTCTCCCTCTCTCTCTCTCTCTCTCTGTCTCTCTCTCTCTCTCTCTCACTGGAGATTAAACACAAAGTCTTATTTCTGAGTTATATCCCCAGCACCATACTCTCACCCTTTGTACTTTGTATTAAATTTTGAGAAAGGGTCTTGCTAAGTCATCCTGTTACCCAGATTGGGCTCACACTTATGATCCTCCTGTTTTGACCTCCCATAAAAGTGGTCTATTACACCATGCTGAAATTAGTTGAATAGATTTTTATATTCCCTTAACTTTTATTACTCCTTTGTTGGTGATCCAGTATCTTTGTATTCTCACCAGCTTTTAATGTTACCATTAGTGTTTTTTTTTTGTTTGTTTTTTTGTTTTTGTTTTTTTTTGGGGGGGGGGTTCCTGATAAATCTGGGGTTTTTTAAAAAAAATAATAAATTAAGCTTATTGGTACATCCTAGGAATACATTATGATCACATTCCTCATTGACAATTTGTGCCTGTACATATTGTATCTTGATTCTTATTTTTCCAATTGTCCTGCCCTCCTTTCAACCACCACCCCCATCTATATGAACTTTGTTTCCATTTTGTCTATTTAAGCCTCAACTTTTTTAATTTACCTTCTTTGCTTTCCCCTGACCCAAGCCAGTTACCATTTCCCTTTAAACATGTTTTTTTCCTATTTCAGAATATCTGTCATAAATTTTAGACCTCATTTACACTTTCATTTTCTGACACTAGAAAAACAATGTGATATTTATACATCTGAATCCTACTTATTTCGCTTTTGAGTTTGCCTCAAGGTGCATCCATTTGGGTGTAAATATCTCTATTTATAGCTAAATAATAACATTTTATAGACAAAGCACAGCTTCTTTATTCAGTCTCCAGTTGATGGGCATTTGGTTTTTTTCCAAAATTTAGCTATTACAAGCTGAGCTGCTATAAACATGGGTGAATATATGTCACTGTTGTATGAATCTTTTTATTCCTTTGTGAATATACCTAGTAGGGAAATACCAGGGTCAAGTGGGACAGCTGATTCTAGTTCTCTGAGGAATCTCCACATAATTTCCACAGTGATTACACCAGTCTACATTGCCATCAACAGTAGAGGAGGAGTCCTTTCTCCTCAGAGCCCCACTGGCATTTGTTGTTGGTTGATTTCATGATAGCAGACATTATTTCTGGAGTTACATAGAATCTCATTGCTGTTTTTAAAAGCATCTCTTGAATGACCAGTGATGTTACACATTTTTCATGTGTTTCTTTGCTGCTTTTACCACTTTACTTGAAAAATATCTGTTCACATCAGACGACTATTTCTAAATTGGGCCTTTAAATTTAGAAGGTCTGATATTTTAGTTATTTATATATCCTAGATAGTAGATCTTTGAAGAACAGCTGGTGAAATTTTTTCCCACACCGTAGATTGTCTTTTCACTTTGTTAGTGGGTCCTCTTTCAGTGTAAAAGCATTATAGTAAGATGAGATCCCAGTTTTTTATTTTTTCTGCTAGTTCCTATGACACTGAGCTTTTGTTCATAAAGTCTTTCCCTATGACAATATCTCCAAAAGTTCTACCTAATCTATTTTCTAGCAGGTTTAGTGTTTCTATTTTAATATTCAGATCTTTAATACATTTGATTTCAGTTTAGTGTATAGTGAAAAGTGTAGGTCTAGTTTTAATCTTTGGCAGATTGAAACCCATTTTTTGCAGCACCATTTGTTAAACAGGCTATCTTTCCTCCACTGAGGGTGTATGGTTCCTTTTTCAAAGATGAGGTGGCTTTATATATCTGAAGTTGTTTCTACATTTTCTAATCAGTTACACTGAGCCTTGTGTCTATTTCTTTGCCATTACTATGTGTTAACATAGTAGCCTTGTAGTATAATTGCAAATTGGGGGATTGTGATGCACCTTGCCCCTGTGTTTGTTGTCTAGAATTGTTTTTGTTATTCTAGGTCTCTTCTGATTTCAAAAGAAGCTTTAGATTATTTTTCTCTAGATCTTTGAAATATGCCACTGGGATTTCAATTGAGATTACATTAAATCTATATAGCAGTTTTAGAAGTATGGTCATTTTAACACAGATTTAAAAAAAAAAATAGAAGGCCTCAGGAACATTATGGAATCCCAGCATAGAAAACAACTGGAATTCAATAAACAGATTCAAATGAAAATTCAAGAGATTAAAAACTCCACTGAAAGCTTACAGAGTATAGCTAGTAAGTCCGAAGACAGAATTTCAGACATAGAAGACAGGATTGCAGTTGGTGATGAGGAAAAGAAAGATTTAGAAATAGTAAGGAACCATGAGAAATAAATCCAGTAGCTGCTATATGACGCAAAGAACAACATAAGACTAATCAGAGTCAACAAAGAAATAGGAAATAGTGCTTATGATATATGAAAAAACTATTCACAGGTGTAATGGCAGAAAACTTCCCAAACAAGAGAAAAGAATTCATCATACAGAAAAGAGAGGCATACAGCACTCCAGTTGTCCTCAAAAAAACAAAAAAAAATCCTATCTAGGCATATACTAGTCACAATACCAGAATCCCAACAGAAGAATGAAATGTTGAAAGCAATTAGAGAAAAGAAATAGAGCACATATAATGGAAGCCAATCAGAATCACAGCAGACTTTTCAACATAAACCCTAAAGTCAAGGACAGCCTGGAATGAAGTATTTCAAGCCTTAAAACAACCTCCAACCTAAATTGTTGTATCCTGCAAAACTATCCTTCGAAATCAACAGGGAAATAAGATTCTTCCAAAACAAAGAATACCTGAGAAACTTAATGAATAATTAATTCGTGTTACAAAAACTTCTAAACAATATCCTATAAAAAGACAGTGATGGTCACAATTCCACAAGACTTAACAGAATGAAGCCACTGGACATCCTTAAATAATTCAGTCTCCTTATTGCAGTCTTCAGCTCCAGAATTTGTTTAAT